>PVKP010004731.1:0-24580 GCA_004027715.1 Plecturocebus donacophilus
TAGAAGGAAGCGTCTTAGTACTTGTACAATGCGTATCTCAGAGATGAGAAGACAATTTGACAGAAACAGGAATTCGTGTGACCCTTTCTTTCCTCTCTCCTTCCTTCCTTCCCTCTCTCCCTCCGTCCTCCCTCCGTCCTCCCTTCCTTCCTTCTTTCTTTCTTTCTTTCTTTTACAGAGTCTTGCTCTGTCGCGGAGGCTGGAGTGCGAGGGTGCAATCTCCGCTTGTTGCAACCTCCCCCTCCCGGGTTCAAGCAATTCTCCTGCCTCAGCCTCCCGAGTAGCTGGGATTACAGGCACATGCCACCATGCCTGGCTAAATTTTGTATTTTTAATAGAGACCGGGTTTCACCATGTTAGCCAGGCTGGTCTCGAACTCCTGACCTCTTGATCCTCCCGCCTCGGCCTCCCAAAGTGCTGAGATTACAGCCAGGAGCCACCGCACCAGTCCACGTCCCTTCTTTTGTCTCCTACCTTATCTGCTTCTTCAAATTTGCTTTTTGTAGCTGTTATTGGTTTCTTTTTGCTGCTCCCCTGTATTCCTCACAACCTCCACTCCTTCTGCTTCCTGCCTTCTCTGTGGAGCCTCTCTTCTCTTGCGTTCAGCAATATTTTAGTTTTGTGTCTCTCCCTGTTTTTCTAACACTGGCAAATCCAGGAGTGGAGAGTACCCATATGAGGCACAGATTTCATGCCTGGTCACAAAGCCAAAGAGTGAGCCCTGAAACGATACTGATGCCTGAAAAGATACTTCAGGGTCTTGAAGCACCAGAGTCATCTTCAAATGTATTAATTATCTTTCTCGTGCTTTGTAACTTCTTTCTTTCTCATAAAACTCAAGGGGGAAAATAAATCAGTGAGTTGAGCTTTCCAGTAACTCAGACTCCAGATAAATAAAACTGTATTGTAATTATATATATTGTCATTGGAGTAAAAATCATTTCCTCTGATATAAGCTTGGAGTCAATGACCTCTAACTTTCTAATTCCAAATCTAAGGGTTCTGTGATATACACAAGTACAGTTTCTCACAACTTTTTGATGATTACCTTCCTAGAGTCATAGTTAACACCTGGATTTTTCTCTCCTGTATTAAATACCTGGGCTAATCAAAAACTTGAAACATGATTCTAACATTTTTTATTCATATAACAGTAAGTCTGAGGATTTTCTTTAAACTCTGATGAGTCCTTGAGGACCCTATAATCACCAGAAGAACATATTAATTCTGGTTTCCTTTCCTATTCTACTAATCAAGAGAGTTTCAAACTACTATAGATAATATATGTGTTTTTTTTTTTCCTACCCAGATTTTTTTAAGAGTGATATCAGGCTGGTAATTTGATGAAATCAAATGCATTTCACAGGAAATAGAAAAATATAAATAATTCACAGTTCCACTTAATTCAGAAGGAGGTTTCATCAGTTAGTCTTTTTAAAAAACTAAAGTGTGGCCAGCAAAATTCTAGCCCCTCATAATACAATAGCAGGCCGGGTGCAGTGGCTCACACGTGTAATCCTAGCACTTTGTGAGGCTGAGGTGAGTAGACAGCTGAGGTCAGGAGTTCAAAACCAGCCTGGCCAACATGGCAGAACACCGTCTCTACTAAAAAAAAAAAAATGAAAATTAGCCATGCATCATGGCAGGCACCTGTAATCCCAGCTACTCAGGAGTCTGAGGCAGGGAGCATCCCTTGAACTCAGGAGGCAGAGGTTGCAGTGAGCTGAGATCATGCCACTACGCTTCAGCCTGGGCAGCAGAATGAGACTCTATCTTGAAAAAAAAATAGAAAACAAAACATTAAAATTCCCTGCCTTTAAAGAGCTTATATCTATGTTATCTTCATGACATTCTAAAGTAAATATTTCATCTCTGGACAATTATTTTTCAAAAGTTCTTTTATGGTAGTCTTTGTTTTGTTTTTGTTTTCACATTTTGAGTCAAGTGCCATGAAAAAAATGTGGATTGTTTATTACAAATAGAATATTTCACCCACTTCATAAAACCACGGAACTTTGGACTCTTTAAACCTCTAAGTAAACTCAGGTTGGACAAAATAGCAATATGTAAAATCTCATGCTCTTTTCAAATTTAATATTTACTCAAAGGATAAAGGGAGTAGTATGGAGAGAGTTTTTCACAGCAATTTTCAGATTAGTTGAAAGATCACAAAATAGCTGATACACAATGAACCCAGAACAAATAAACTATTTACACTGTCCATTATGAAAAAAATAAAACCTTTTTACCTTCTTAGTAGAATAAAGCCAGTACATAGTAAGCATTTGTAGCTATGTAGTAATTGATTTCACTTGAAAGCGAAGACCTTTATAACTCACTTGTGGCTTTGATTGCGGCTGAATTATAAGGTTTTCCTATTGCTTACATAAAGGAGTTGATACTCTTCCAATGACTGGTCTCTTTAATGTGTGCACAATCCCTGCTGACCCTGCTGTGTTTAAACTATACTTATTCTGATCACATACTAAATATTGAAGAATTGTGCCGCTGACCTTATAAAATTCTTAGCCTAAAATACATGTAATTAGATTTTTCTAAAGCATGTCTTCCTTTCTCAAGTAGCAATACACATAAGAAACCAGCAATAAACTCTACTACTTAATTTAGGCCGTGCTAAGACAAAACTGCATGACAATGGGGCCTTTCCATAATGACAAAACCTATTTTCCTCTTCCATAGGCAAAGTTAAGAGAATGCTTCTCCTTTCATCTTTGCACATCATTTCTAAATTCAGGCAACTCAGTAAGAACTAAGTATTGCATTGAAAGCCTAAGGAATTTGTTCCTGTAGTGACATCACTGTGATTTTTAGATTTTTAAAAATACTATCATTTTTTGTTGTTGTTACCGTTAAAAGATATCCATTGCTTAAGAAATTAGATCAAGAGATCTCACTCAAACAGTACAGAAAAGTAAGCATTGTCCTATCCGATGCGGTTTTGGAGATAATAAGAAAAAAAACAAAAGTCTTAGGAAAATACATATTATTATGATTTTTGTTATTATTAATAGATCTTGCATTTTCATGACCTAATATTCTGACAAACTGATGAATAAGATCAATCAGGATGAGAATATTAAGCACATGCAACCATCATTTTGCTTCCAGTTTCTTCTGAAACTCTCACTGACTTAACAGATGCTTACAATTCTTGCTAATCACTGCACACACACAAAGTACACTCCTACATATAGTTTGAATGACTGAGAGTTTTAAATAAATGTCTTATCAACAATTAATTATTGGTAATAGTTTCCAAATCGTTTTGGCACGAAAAGCAAGATGGGTCAATCTCTGTCTGGTAAACTGAAATTTCCTCCTATCCAAACTGCTAATTAATTTGATTAATAATCATCTGATTAATAGAATATACCCAGGCTAGAGAATGCTTCTGACATTTGAATTTCAAATTGCTTAAGACTTAAATGAGACAATCTTGGACATTTTAAAGATATATGTTCACTGGATTAGAACTCAAACCTTTATTCATTTTCCATGGGATATTTTTTTCCACTAACTGTTTGAAACTTGGGTCTCTAGAGGTATTATTTCCCAATGTGCTCCCTTATAAAAGCTTTACTATAAAGAAAATCTTACTTATTCAATAAACCTGCTAATACCACTGCTCTAAGTGACCTGACCACTAACAATTGATTAATCATTTAAGTAAAAGCTGACATCTATTTTGAACACAATACTATGAGGTGGCTATGGAAGATGTAAGTGGAGATGTCCAGTAAATAACCAAAGGGTCAAATAAAATAATCTCATTTAGAAATACAGCTCTGAAAATCATAGAGATATCCATGAAAACTGAAGTTGTTGGAATAGATAAAATGCCCAGGCATATACCGAGGGTTAAGTTGAGCATAAAGACCATGGATTTATGTTTCACTCGTCCATTTCTTTAGTACTACTTCATAGTCCACAGTCAACAAATTAAACAGATGGATTAAGCTAGAGTTAGATTTTTCCCAGATAGTTCCTGTGAAAACGATGCATAGAATCAATACAGAGAGAGGTGTGATTGAAGTATTTAGCTTTTTAGAGAACGACCTGAAAATGGACTTGTTAGAACAGGAAAGTGTAGAAGGCCGTTCAATAATGTCCTCTCCTTCGGCATCATTTTGTTAAAGGTCATTTTGTTATCATGGTTGAGGAGGAAAATAATTAAAGCAATTCCTGGCCAGGACCACCATCTGTGGGGAGTGTGTAAGTTCTCCCCACGTCTGTGTGGGTTTCTCCAGGCACCCCGGTTTCCTCCCACATCTCAAAAATATGCACATTTGGTTCATTGGCATGTTTATATATTCCCAGTGTGAATTAGTGTGGGTGGGGGGGAGTTGCTCTGGTGTTTTGGTATTTATTTGGAAGTTTGGAGATGTTTTTATGACCAGAAGTATGCCATAGGAACATAATCTTGTTCATGTCAATTAGCCTACAGTAACATTGGTCTTGTTATAGATCCTTTTGCTTCAAGTCAGTCTCTAAGAACCTGTCAATGACCTTAGGTGAAAATTTGCTGTAGAGATATCAATGCCTTCACAGACCAGGCATTTTGAGAGTATCTGGGTAAGAAAGTGAAAATTATTTGAGGTTATCGTCATATTGTGGCCTGCAAAATGTATAAACTCACAGGTGATACACTTAAGGGCGATGACAAAGACCAGGTGGAATTAATTGCTCATGCTCCTGTGTCCTCATAATGGTTTGTACTTACTTTTACTCTAGCACTTGTTACACTATATAGCTGATTTTATGCACCCTTCTTCTTGACACCAATGGTAGTCACTGCAGAGCAGGGAATATAACATAATGCTATCTATTTCTAGGACATGAAAGGATTTCTGGTATAGAATGGATGACCAACATGTCCTTGAGTTGCTTGTTGAATTAATGAACTACCAGCTCTTAAGTTTAATGATACAGTGTGTGTGTAGGGGTGTGTCTGTGTGAGTATCCGTGTGTGTGTGTGTATACAATGTACATATGTATGCATGTTTAAATAATGGGTGCCATTGTGTCTATGTGTATGTGTGTGTGTGTGTGTACACCATGCACATCTGTGTGAATGTTTCAATAATGGGTACCATTGAATATAGCTAAACTAATTTTCTATTTATATATATTAACCAGTATATTTATTCTTTGTTGTAGCTATCATACATTTTCACAGCTAGATGAAAAGAAGTTTAAACGGCTGGACATTTAATGGAAATTTGTGACAATTTTTTATGCACTTGTGGTGTGACGGGTCCCCCACCAGGCTACTTAAGGGCATATGTTTTCTGCCTGAGCCTTGAAGACCAGGCAAAGAGCCAAGGCCGTGGTACTCAGCTGAGGAGCAGGTGTCCCTAAGAACACAAACATCTCTGAGAGTATCTGAGAACCCAGCAAGGAAACCAGTCCCATTGCACACACACAGAAGGCAAAGAGCCAGAAAATTAGCTTAAAAGCAGCTTAGGGATGGGAGGCGGCACAGATCTCTAAAGCTGTCTCGCTGCCTCAAAAGTACAGTAAACTCATCGACTGGCCGAGCTGGACTTGTCCGAGTCATTCACCAGTCTCTTGGCTCCTTTCCAGTTTGGGTGAAGGTTTTTAAATACGAATCCAGTTTTTCTCATTACAGCATTTTTCTTTATATAAACTTGAAAAATCATTGTATAAGAGCTTTTCTTCCTTTATTATTCTCTTGTATTTTCCAGTTGAGAATTTTTTTTCTAACTATATATATATATATTTTTTTTTTTTCATTGTACTTTAGGTTCTGGGAATTAGGTTCTGGGAATTTTATATATCATCCTCAGAGCTCTTGAGATTTTCCACTGAGAAAAAAAAACTGACATTGTTCTTAGCGCTCATGGTTTCATTGAGACAAAAGTATGTCTTATCCTCTGATTTTAACACATTCCATTATCATAGTACTCTTAAAATATTTCCAGTCTGAGCTTATTATTTATTGTAATTTAATCATCACAAGAGCTACTGTGAATGTGGAAAGTTTTACTTTAAATAAATTACAGTCCATTATTTCTATGGGAAGTATTCTAACGTAGTAAAATAGAGGGCAAAACAGGATAAAATTTAAATTTTCCACATTTCAGCCTTAATTGGCCAATCTCTGCTATTCCTAAAGTATACAAAGCTGGAAAATATTTGAAAATTTTGTTCTGTTATTTTCATGAGTTAGATTTCATGCAGTATAAAAAGCTTAATGGGAAGTATTTTTATAATTACCATCTTCAGAGATAAAATAGTTACATAACTAATAATTAATTAGAAGTCTGAAAAGTCTTCTTGGGTACATTGCTTCATAAACTAAAGAATAATTTCAAGCTGCTTTTATTTCTAGAACAACAAACATCTGTTTAAATGTAAATAATTTGGCCAATCAAGTGATTGACTCTCTAAGGGCCTGTAAATGATGTAAATAACTGATTTTACTACTTGGATCATGAGTTGGTCATTGTATGACCAAAAAGCTGATGTCTTAGGGTTCAATGATAATTGTTTATTGGCATGGTCTTTTAAAGAACAATCTGTACAAATATCTGTATTTTCATGGCCCCTATGTTGACCCTATGTTAGTAAAAGTTCTCTGAAATTGTGTCTTTCAGTTGTGTCTGTTTTCTAATATTGAGTGAGAGTTGTAACTAACTATGAATAGCTATGTTATATGACATCTGTGTTGGGAGTTTATGCATGTTCAAAAATTATCGAAGGTCTATGACAAAAATACATGATACGTAATTTGAATTTTATGTAGACTACTTTGTTTCACCCCAAATGCAAATTAGAAACCAAAGGTTGTCAGAGAATAATTAAGGGGAATTATTGAGTAGTACTGAATGTAGCAGGGAAGCAAGAAAACTCGTGTGTGAGAGCATGTGCGTGTGTGTGTGTGTGTGTGTGTGTTGGGGGAATCTATGGCTTACTGAGATAATTACATTCATGCTTCTTCCAAAAGTTAAAAATGCAGTGCATATAATCAGAATCCATGGAATAATGTAAAGTGGATAAGTCGGCCCCAGAACAGCAGTTGCATTTGTTTGCATAGTATATAAGCATCAGGTAACAGATTATAAAAGTGTGATTTCATTATTGCCTGAAGCTTAATATAGATCATCTTTTGTTCCTATTTGCTTTTACAAATGGACTCCTTGCGATGCCCGCTCCCAGATAACAAGATGATCTGTAGAGAAGTGAACATTTTGGCTAATCCAGTAATTGTGCTAGTTACCACGGAAATAAACAACACATCTTCTCTCTTATTTTGAATTCTACTCTCCCTTCCATTACCCAGCATGTACACAAACACATACACTCTATCATTGCCATTCTCACTCTTTCACTCACAAACACACAGACATGTACATATGTTTAGCTATTTATCTCTCTCTATGTCATATAGAACCAAAACTGATAATACCACACAAAAGAGAATCTGTGAGTCTCAACACAAGTAGAGCTGCTTTAGAAGCCTAGGTGATATTGCAGAGTGCATGGCCCTTTCTCAGTCCTGTGCACATGTCATATGTCTCTCCCTGCTCATCCCCACTACTCTGATACTACCGAGTGTATTTGCACATGTCCAGAGATGGAACCCTTGACATGACATTGCCCATCTCTTGATTGTCAGTATCAACACTAAGGTTTATTCAATTGTTATGGAAAGTGAACTGGGGCAGTGGAGCTGTAAATGTAAAGAAGGAATGAGATGACTTTGCAATAGATTAATGTGTGATTACTTATAAAGTATCACTGCTGGGTTCTCACAGGTAATGGAAAGGCATTTTCAAAAGATACACTAGAGAATCCAGTGTGAAAAGACCACTGAGTGACACTTGCATTGCATCAAAGAACATTTCCTGTTACACAGAAAATGCACACTGTACATAGACTTCTTATTTTTATAATCATCAACTTACAATTTCATGGTGGGCAAGTCCAACCATCTTTCACATTTTTCATATCTCCATTTCTCCCAGGTACAGAAATAACATCTGTTCCTTTGTTAACTAACACTATTATGTTTTCTCCACTAATACCACATACTAGTTTCATAGGAAGGTAAAAGAAAGAATGTACTCATTCTCAATGCATTCCATTCTCAAGAAAAAAGGAAGTACTCATTCCCAAACACATTCCCTTTTTCAAGAAAAGCATATCTCAAAACTTAATTATTTTTCTTCATTATTTTACTATCTACAATGTCAAATAACCAAGAAAATAGAAAATCTCTATTAATTTTGAAATGTCAAAAATATTAGGGCATATAACTGGTTTATTTTAACAGAAAGAAGAAAATAATTTTTTGAATACCTATTTGCTGCCACAATAAAAATTTTAAGCAAATATCAGAAGATTTTACAAAGGCTTAATTGAGCTGTTAAGCTTATTTGCTAATGGGCATGTGTCTATGAATGGACCACAATTTAAACAGGTCTTTTGTCTGGAAGAGAGATGCAATGTAGTATCTAACTTGTTCTAAAGAAACTCTGCTACTGAGTATTATTTACACTTAAGTTTTCATGTGAAAATAGTGTAATCATTGTAACAGTATAAAAAAAAATACTGCTACTAGGAAATCTGAATTGAGTCCTCTTGAAAACAGGAAAAACATTTACATGTTGTATCCACATTCCAATAAAAATTTATATGGGTTCTGACAAATATGCCAATTTAAGTTTACCTCTCAAATATGATGTACAACATTGGATTTAACAGTATTAATAGTAAACTTTTTGTATGCTTATTACTATATTTTATAAAATACAAGCAGCAATAGATCATTAGTTTAAATCATTCAACCACACAAATATTCTTCTAAATATGATACATAATAGACCTCATTCAGCAAATATTACAGTGCAGCTAGATCATTATTTTTGACATTCAGCAGTCAACATCCAACTTCATTGCTGAGGATGTTTTCCCTGGTAGCTAAACACTTGAAAATAACAATTGTGGTATCAGAGCATTCATGAATAACACATGAAGCTGGAATTTACATTTCTCATTAGTAAAACTGACTTGTTTTCTTCTAAAGAATGTTGTTGGGTAAATAATACAAAGCCATGGCTTTTATATGATTACTGCACAATTGGAAAGTTTTAGTAATTAACTCCTTAGACAGGGGATCTGAAAATTTAAAGGCCCACATTACCACCTGATAGCATCCTTCCTTCTCCCAAAAATAATTGTAAAAAATGGAAAAAAAGGAAAGTTGCTGTTAGTTAATAGTTTATATAAATATGTTTGTCAGTGTGAACTACGCAAATACCCCACCTAGATAGGCTCATTCTATTCTTGCACTTAACATGGTCAGTTACCAAGCACAAAGCATTTTTTTTCATGGCCCTTGCTCTGTATGTAACTGGAGAAGTTCATGAATATTTATAAATACAAATGATGAATAACAGCACAAAAAGCTACAATACTTCAATGTTAATCTGAAATTTCATAATACTTTCTACGACATTTGCTTGTCTGCTTACGTTCCTTCCTCTAGAAGTATTCACAAATGGTCTGCCAAAACGGCAAATGTCATTATGTGTCTATTTTCTCTTTAGTCTTTTGAAGTTTTATAATAAACACTGATTTCCCACTCCATACACCACTCCCCAAGTAAAAATAGTTAAATATTTTAAAATAAGGTCATTATGATGATATATTTATGGGACTAAAAAATCTCACCTTCTCATAACAGTTGCCCATAAGTTTTAAAATATCCACTGGTATGTATCACTCTTTTGCTTAGAAGCAGTAAATGACTCCCCTGTCCTGCAAGTTAGAATTTTATCCCCCAGTCTGTCATAGAAGGCATTTATTCATTTGTCCCCAGTCTACATTTTCATCTTATTTCTTGATATTTCTTTTCATAATAATAAAAATAGTGGCTAACACTTATTGAAAACTTACTCTGTGCCAGACACTTTTCTATTCATTTTTAGGTATTACCTCATTTATGCTTGTGATACACTATGCAGGGTTTCTCAACCTTGGTACTAGTGACACTTTGAGTAAGTTAGTTTTACGTTGTAGTGAGCTGCCTGTGCATGTAGGTAATTAGCAGCATCTACCTGCTAAATGCCAGTAATACTCTCCCTCAAGCTATGACAACAGAAAATGTCCTCGGACATTGCCACAGGTCTCCTGGGGAGAAAAATCACCCCCATTTACAAACCATTGATCTAAAGTGATATTATTTGCGTTCCCATTTTAGAGATGAGTCAATTGAGGGACAGAGGTGCTAATAATGTATGCATGGTTGCCACCCAGACAGAATTAGAACTCAAACTAGGCTGCCTGCCTTTTGAATCTACTCTCCTAACAATAACTGTACTTTGACATTTCCAAATGTAATCTGGGCAAGTTAAAATTATAATGTTGTAGGCCCTCATAGTTCTAGGATTCTTGAGTAAGTTCATTGAAAGTGACATAAACAATTTCTTTTGTTCAGAGAAGAAGTTAAACATATACCTTTCTTGATTTGCAAATGAAAATTTAGATTTCATAAGATATATTATTTATAAATAAATAAATAAGAGAAAAATACCAAAAGAAAAGTATACATGTATACTTAAATTCTAAATTAGATAATTAGAGAAATATTAGTCACCATATAGAAAACAAGACACAAAATAACTGATCAGTGAATATTATTTCCTCTGAATGAATGACCATCACTTTATTTCCTAGTAAAGTCTATTTCCAGCTATTTCCTATTGTATTCTTTTATGTATGCCCAAAAGTTTATCCCAACTTGGATGACATCAATATTAACCATGAGGAAGGTTAGCTCAGGAGGTTAAAACACAAAATCTGGAGCCAGAGTGCTGAGTTTCAAACTAGCTCTTCTGTTTATTAACTGTATGACCACGCACAAGTAGCTTAAGGTACTTAACCTCTCTGTACTTCCGCTTTATTACCTGTATAATAAAAATGAAAATCATAATTTTTGTAGAACTCTTATTAGGGGTAAATACTTTGATATATCACAAAGAAAGTCCCATATAACTGTTTGCTTATATATATGTACATATATATAATTTGTATATAAATATATATAATTTGTATTTATGTATATGCTTATTTTATACATATATATTTATTTCAGTTGCATAGGTGTAATATGGTCTTTTCTGCAAACATCACAGCCTAGGATTTGATCTTATTACATGTATTAAATATAAACAAACAAGTATAAATACAGGTATACACACATTGGTAAATATAGACACATACATGCATGTTAACTCTGCAATTGTATTATTTTATCTTTTAGGAATACTTAAAATTTGTATGCTATGGCCATTAAATTTATGTCATTATTATTATTTTAGGGGGGTAACAAATGTTACTGATTTCAAAACATCCTGGAGGTTTTTCAGTTCTTACCATCCCAGAAGGCATTCCCTTGTAATAATTTGATTTTGTTTCTCACTCTGAATCTCAATTTATTTAAGAGCAAGATCAGGTTTTATTTAACCCACAGACAATATCATACTGAATGGGCAAAAGCCTGAAGCACTCCCTTTGAAAACTGATACAAAAAAAGAATATTCTCTTTCAGCACTCCTATTCAACACAGTATTGGAAGTTCTGTTCAGGGCAATCAGGCAAGAGAAAGACATAAAGTGTACTCAAATAGGAAGAGGAAGTAGAATTGTCTCTGTTTGCAGATGACATGATTGTACATTTAGAAAACCTCATCATCTCAGCCCAAAATCTCCTTAAGCTGATAAGCAACTTCAGCGAAGTCTCAAGATACAAAATTGATGTGCAAAAATCACAAGCATTCCTATACACCAATAATAGAAAAACACAGAGGCAAATCATGAATGAACTCCCATTCACAATTGCTACAAAGAGAATAAAATACCTAGGAATTCAACTTACAAGGATGTGAAGAACGTCTTCAAGGAGAACTACAAACCACTGCTCAATGAAATAAGAGAAGACAGAAACAAATGGAAAAACACTTCATGCTCATGGATTGGAAGAATCAACATCATGAAAATGGCCATACTGCCCAAAGTAATTTATAGATTCAATGTTATCCCATCAAGCTACCATAGACTTTCTTCACAGAATTAGAAAAAACTACTTTAAATTTCAAATAAAACCAAAAAAGAGCTTGTATAGACAAGACAATACTAAACAAAAAAAAAAAAAAACAAAGCTGAAGGTATCATACTACCTGGCTTCAAACTATACAACAAGGCTACAGTAATCAAAACAGCATGACACTGGTACCAACATAGAATATAGAGCAGTGGAAGAGAACAAAGTTCTCAGAAATAATGCCACACGTCTACCACCATCTGATCTTTGACAAACCTGAAAAAAATAAGGAATGAGGAAAGGATTCCGTATTTAATAAATGATGTTGGGAAAACTGGCTAGCCATATGCAGAAAACTGAAACTGGACCCCTTCCTTACACCTTATACAAATATTAACTCAATATGGATTAAAGACTTAAATTAAGACCTAGAACTATAAAAACATTAGACAAAAACCTAGGCAATACCATTCAGAACATAGGCGTGGGCAAAAACTTCATGACTAAAACACCAAAAGCAATGGCAACAAAAGCCAAAATTGACAAATGAGATCTAATTAAACTAAAGAGTGTCAGCACAGCAAAACAAACTATCATCAGAGTGAATAGGCAACCTACAACATGGGGAAATTATTTGAAATCTATCCATCAAACAAAGGGCTAATGTCCAGAATCTACAAAGAACTTAAACAAATTTACAAGAAAAAAACAAACAGTCCCATCAAAAAGTGGATGAAGGATATAAACAGACACTTCTCAGCAGAAGACATTTATGCAGCCAACAATCATGGAAAAAAATTCATCATCATTAGTCATTAAAGAAATGCAAACCAAAACCACAATGCAGTATCATCTAACACCAGTTAGAATGGTGATAATTAAAAAGTCAGGAAACAACAGATGCTAGAGAGGATATGGAGAATTAGGAACATATTTACACTGTTGATGGGAGTGTAAATTAGTTCAATCATTGCAATTCCTCAGGGATCAAAACCAGAAATACCATTTGAGCCAGCAATCCCATTACTTGATATATACCCAAAGGATTGTAAATCATTCTACTATAAAGATACATGTATACATATGTTTACTGCAGCACTCTTCACAATAGCAAAGACATGCAACCAACCCAAATGTCCATCAGTGTTAGACTGGATAAAGAAACTGTGGCACATATACACCACAGAACACTATGCAGCCATAAAAAAGTATGATTTCATGTCATTTGCAGGGACATGGACAAAGTTGGAAACCATTGTTCTCAACAAACTAACCCAGGAACAGAAAACCAAACACTGCATGTTTTCACTCATAAGTGGGAGTTGAACAATGAGAACACATGGACACATGGAAGGGAACATTGCACACTGGGGCCTGTGGGTGGGTGGGGTGCTAGGAGAGGGATAGCATTAGGAGAAATACCTAGTGTAGATGACGGGTTGATGGGTCCAGCAAACCACCATGGCACATGTATACCTATGTAACAAACCTGCACGTTCTGCACATGTATCCCAAACTTAAAGTATAATAAAAAAAAGAGAATATACCTAATATGTAAAAGAAATTTTGACCCCTAGATTCACACCATACATAAAAATCAGTTCTAAATGATTGTGTATTTAAGTGTGAAAGGCAAAAATATAAAGCTTCCAGAAGATAATGTAGGAAAATATCATTTTTATAACAATTTGTAACTGAAACATTGTTTTCAGAGAATTTGATCTGAAAACGATTTTTTGAAATTTGTTGAAACTCTGTGCTTTTAAAGCATATCCACACATTATTTGACATTCCTCTCATTAACAGGTAGATTCTTAATTTTGCTCCCCTCGAATATGGATGTCTTCGGTGACTTGCTTTTAACCAACAGAACGTGATGAAGGAGACGCTATATGACTTTTGAGGATAAGCTAGAAAAGGAGATACAGCTTTCGCCTGGCCCTCTATCCTGGCACACAACCTTGGAACCTAGTTACCATCCCAAGTCAGGGAGTCACATAGAAAGACCACATTTTGGTGTTCTGATTATAGTGCCGTGGAGGTTCCATCGAAGAGCTAGCATCAACAAATTAACAGATAAGTTAACCTTTGAGCCATCCTACCTAATGCTGAGTAGGACATAATAGAAAATCTGGCCTACTAAACCCTGCCTAAATTATAGATTTATGAACAAAATAAATGCTGTGATTGTTTTAGGCCAATAAAAAAAATGTATACAGCATGTAGAAAACTTAACTTTTCATATGTATGTATATAACACATATATTGATTTTTCTGAGAAGTAATATGTAAGAGTATTTTTATGGTAGGAAAACCTAGGGATCTCTGAACACATTTCTGAATCATTAGCATATGGCTTATTTTTAAAAGTTGGGTAAACCTTACTAGTCGACATCTCTGAAGGTAACAATATTATTTCTAAGAGTAAATAACAAAAATATATCATTAAGTAAATAACTGAATGCAATATTAAATATATTTTTCTGGCTTAAATCAAAGCAGTCACACTCAAGAGGAAAATAAGTGGCTTGAGATATTTAAAAAGAAAAGTCTGCTTAATGCAGGATTATGCAAACTAAAAATGGAAGCCAAAGATTACTACCATTTGTGTAAAGTCAACATTTTAATATTTTTTAGAATATACAAAAGGTATTGGAATGTTGGAAAAATCAGGCTGGAAATGAGTTTATTCATTTATAATAATCCTGTGTAGATAGAAAGTGTACAGACCTAGAATCAATAGTAATGCCTTTTGCTCACTCCATCATAAACTTCAGTGGATGGCACATTAAACTCCAAATGGACTGTTCCTAAACTTTCTTAATAAAATGTCACATGAATTCTTCGTTTGTCTCTTTAATCCTCAGCAATAGTTTCAGTTTTCACAAAGGTAAACTACTTGCTAAATGCATGGCTTCTTTAAATAAAAAGAAAATATCACTTAGAACTAACATATTTTATGAAAACACACGTTAGTTCATATTCTTAAAGGAAGTAGCATAGATATTTATCATAAAGGATGAAAAAAACTATCACAAATTCTATTTATCACTATCAATGAGGTTTTCCAATTAAAATGACAACCTTTGATTAATATAAAGCCTCATTATTGTAACTGGGTAATAAATTCAACATTCTATGTTGTCATTTTACTATTAATTATAGTCACATTTTTATACAAAAGAAATAAACATATGTTAAAGATTCATTTACTCTTTTTAATTAAAGATTCCCAACCCAATACATAGAGAAAAAAACGATTAAATAATTAACTTTTTTTTTCTTTGGAGATCTCTGTGCTTTTAATTTACATGTTGATTATGTAGCCAGGAAAAGTCTCCCATGTTAAATTTGATTAAACAAGGCAGAAAGTGCCTTAAAATGAATAGATAGCTGAAACTGGAGAACACATTTTGTCTAATTGTGTTAATGAACTACCCTGATGAGACTTGTTTAGTACAAAAGCCCCCCTGACCTTTTTATTGACTGTGAAACAGAATACTTCTAATATCTGAAGAGTTTTGCTCCATTTTTGCATTTTTTGAAAGCCAAACACTCAAGCCACTTAAATACTTGAGAAAATAATGGAATGGGTAAAAGATCTAGGCATTTATCAGCTCAGCTGTGAAACTACCGCTCCTTGTTTATTGAAAAACTCTCATGTTGAGGCCACCTGTGTTTTTTAATCACATCGTCTGCATCTCAGACTAAGATAGACATTGTGTACAAGAAGTACAAATTATAAAACTCATAATATTGTGGGTAAGCGATAGGGCTTATGCAAGAGGAAAAAAAACAATATCTGATGATGACTTGTAATTGTATAATCTAAGGTCTGATGTTTGTAAGTGTCATAGTGTTCAAAAAGGACATTGATGGTTTGGTATAAAAATGTAATCCCCTCCTATGTGGGAAGTGTATCGTCTATCAATGCGATGCATAACTTTCCTGTGTCACCACAATATATAATTTTACTCACCTAATCATCCAATACATCGAAAGAACAGTACAGCTATTCACAAACTATGGAAATTTATTTATTTCAGCTAAAGTCATTATGAAAATCTTTGTGGCTAGGTGGCATCTCAAAAGTATGCATGTGTGTGTGTTGTTGTTTTTTAATCATACCTATTTAAAGAAAACTTTCCACATGGATACAAAACCTAACCACCATCATATTTTGTCGATAATTCAGTAAGTTTATGGTACATATAAAAGAACATTTTGTATGATTTTAAGACAATAATCATTGATACCAATATGTGATTAAGTTGCCATTAAAATGCAGAACAGGAGATATTAAAAGGAGAATAATTTGATGTAATTTTCATGTTGAAAAATACTATATGGAGTGCAATCATAAGCTTGTAAAGCCAAAATATATTTTAATGTTTACCTATTAGAAAATACACCTAAACAATATAAATAACAATCTTTGTCTAATGGATTTACAAATTGATTTTTTGATTTTTCTGGTAAATTCTTCTATATGTTTTAAAATTTCCGCAATGTGCCCTTATTTTATTACATTTATTTAAATATGTTTTTAAATCAATACATCTTTTTGCTAAAACAATCATCAAA
Organism: Plecturocebus donacophilus; assembly: GCA_004027715.1. Classification (NCBI taxonomy): domain Eukaryota; kingdom Metazoa; phylum Chordata; class Mammalia; order Primates; family Pitheciidae; genus Plecturocebus; species Plecturocebus donacophilus. The sequence continues at coordinate 16,672 of PVKP010004731.1, forward strand.
TGTAGAGCGAAGTTTTTGAAAATCTTTTTTTGTTGTTTGTTTTTGAGTCTTGCTCTGTCTCCCGGGCTGGAGTACGGGGCCACAGCTTGGCTTTGAAGAGAGGAACTCTTCAAACTCTTCACTCCTTCAGTCCTCAACAAACTTGATTTCTCAATGTTCTGGAATGTGTTTCTTGAGAATGAAAAATGCTATAAACCTCTCCATCCCTTCTCAACTCAAACAACTTTAATATACTCTGTAGTCACAGATTAACAAGAAAATATGATGTAAATGTTGAGGTCTGGTATAGTAACATTCATAGTTTTTGGTATTCAAGTGACTGCCCAGGTCAAAGAAAGAATGTGGCTAACAGATCATTACTAGCAATGCAGTACCTAAGGAAGAAGAAGAAGAATATTTCCCATGAAGCAAACTGGTTTCTCTGAAACTAATTAAGAATGGCAAGGAGAGGATGGAAATCATTATCTTAATTTTGTACTTAGAGAGATTAAACACTTTTTTCAAGGTCACAAAGCCAATAATCATTATGACTTGAATCCAAGGTTGTCTTATTTCAAGCTCTGTTTATATTTTAATATTTTATAACTTTCCATTAAACTAAAAGAACATCTTAAAGATAACCAGGGTCCAAGAGGCTGAGGTAGGCATGTAACTTTCACTGCATCATTTTTAAAAGTATTCTATTAACAACTTGCTTGGTCATCTAAAGGTCCTCTGTTACTCATTAATTTTAATAAACTGGGATTCTCTGTACCTAGGTGTCTTTTAACTTGTAGGAAAACTGTATTCCTCAGTGATTTATTTCTAGCCAAGACTTAATGCTACTTAAACATCTATCCATTTGCAACCATGCACTGTGTACCTTTATTTAGGTGTGCAGAATCTATCAAAACTAGATATTATTGCACATAATTTGTCGTTTCCTTTTTTAGATGTTAACAGAAATCACAATTCTTTGAAATATAAAGGAATGAAATTTTCTGTAACATTCTGAATATCTCATGTAAATTCATGACTTCTTAGCATCATTCAACTTAGGGACAGGCATTGTACTCAAGACAGCTATCAGAGGAAAGAAAGGGTTAGAATTAGAAAAATGCCAAAAAGATGACTAAAAGGAAACCCATTTGCTTTTGAGAGAAGGGAAAACACTAAATCAAAAACAGATCACAGATTACACATCAGAAACTTTATTTGAGTAATATATGTGCTAAGCTGTTTACACAGATAAAGTTAAAGAGATATTTGGGAACTGCAGGCTTCATTTTATGCCAGGTACTCATGCCAGTGCCTTCATAGGCTTGTTGTAAAATTAAATGAGAATGCATAGAAAGCACTTATCACACTGCCTAGGTTCATATTAAGTGGTCAATAAATGCTAGCTCTCATTTTTTTTATTGTGGTCATTATTCTAGAAGCCTGAGATGAACAATTTGCAGGCATATTCATTAATGAATTAATGAAAGAAATACAGAAATGTTTATATCCTCAAAAATTTTATTGAATCTGCATGGTAGTTATCTAGGCAATTCAGTTGAGAACGTTCACTGGAGACAGATCTTATTTGGTTTGGCTGTCATATACTCAGATAATTAGTTGGATAATTGACAAATTTTCTTTTCTTTCATACCAGCCAGCAGCTTGGAATGGATTTGTAATAGTGAAATCAGTGGACTTCCTATGATACTACTAATTGATTAAAAAATAGGTTTGTTTTTCTTTTTTTTCCTAAAAAAACAATTGGAGACCTCATAATGTTTTTAATTACCTAGAAAGAATATAGAAATGCTTTATATCTGGTCATGTGTTATAATGGTTAGTTCTAAGTAGTGAATGCCTTAGAATATTAAGAGCACATTGATTTTTGTCAGGGCACGAAAGTCACAAGAAACTGTATATACTGACAATGCAAGGACATTGTTAAAAATGTGTCTTTTTTATGATATTTTTTGAATGTGTTGCTGATGAGAGTAGTGTGGCTGCATGGTCATGTTGACCCCATCGTTATTTTTCTCTGCTAAAATTATACAATTGCCATTAAGGCTTATAAATTAGTCTTTCATGAAATTAACTTAGTTATAGCAGTTCTCTGGGACCTAGTTATTGCTAGTGAATTGGAAAATGTCACTCTCCTGTAGCTGTGAAGCTGTGATATAGATTCAGAGTTGACTGCCTCATATGGCTCCCCCCCTGCAACCTCTCACTTATAAAAGAGTAAAGAATAATCCTCTTATTACTGTATGTATGTGACTCCCTTTATGAAGGCTGTAGGCCTGCCAATCACAGTGAAACTAGAACTGAGTAGGAGCATCCTAGGCCAGCAGCAGGCTTGGAATGTTTTCTTTTTGCAGTTATTATGGAAAGAACAAGTTGGGCAATTGACCAGCTCCCTGCAGATAAGATGTCTCTCCCCTATGGAGAAAACCAGGCAGGGAGAAGGGCCTGAAGCCAGGTAAATTGCCTGCAAAGTGGCTCCAGCCATTTGAGGCTGAAGTGTAACATTCCTGGGGAATAGAACAAGGCTTTTGGCCTGGTAAGTTACTTAAATGCTACAGGAACAGAAACCTGTTTTTTCTAAGCCCAGTGGTTTTTAAAGCCTCTTCTACATTATTCATTCCTCTTTGTTCTCTTTATATATTTAGTATGATTCTTTTGAAAATGCCAGCTTGCCTCTGATGGGAAACAAAGAAAAATAACATTTTTCATAAATAAGTAGGTCTTGCAATATCTTTTTAAGTTAGAGTCTTGCTCTGCTGCCTAGGATGGAGTTCAGTGACAAAATCACAGCTCACTGTAAGCTCAAACTCCTGGGCTCAAGTGATCCTTTCACTTCAGCCTCTGAAATAGCTAGGACTGTAGGTGTAGACTACCATGTCCAGATATTTTTGAGGATAGTATAGCCTAGGGGTCAAGAGAGGGTGATGAGAGCAGTATTTCATGTGACTAAACCTTAAGAAGGTGCCACTTAAGGGAAAAGAGTTAGGATTTGGTGACTACTAGTTTAGCTAACCCTTCCTGCCAATGAATAGTTTAGAGGAACTTATTTCATTCTTTTCCAGGGAAACTTATATAATGCTAGCCAGTCTTCCTCTGAAGCACAGTTTAACTACAATAATGTGTGTACTATGTATATATACATGTGTATATGTGTGCATCATATGTGTCTGTAAATTGTTTTTATGTCAATAGGTTTAAGGAATTGAGAGTATACATAATATGTGACACCTTAGGAACAAAAGTGATGAACACAAATGCTAGGTCTACTTCTCTGGGCTACAGTTTTCATCAGTATAATGAATGCATTAACAGTATAATTGATAAGCTAGGTAAGAATAATAAAGAATTCATTTCTTTGTAAAGAACTTGTAACAGTGCTCGGCACAAGTAAGTGTACAAGAAATATTAAATGCAGTTATCATTACCTATTATTCTGTTAATTAAGTTTTTTACTTGTTAAGTTTATGCAACTTTTCATTAACATAAACCCTGAAAATACCAAAATGTTATGTAAATCTATGTCCTAAGGGTGAACATTTACTATGTATTTAAGTAAATACGGGACTGTGAGTTTTGGTAATTGCAGAAAAGGAAATTCAATCCAATCTTCTCATTAACAACTACTATAAAATCAGGAAAACATAAGAGGGAAAGAGAAAGTTTATGTGCTTTAAGACTTCAGAAAACTAACTTAGCAGTGAAGAAGTGTAAAACCAAGAACTGAGAATAATTCTAAAAACATGAGGCTCATATTTGAGGCAGTTTAATTTTTTTCCTGTGGGGCCTCTGCCAATTCAGAAGCCCACAGAGATAAGGTAGGCAGAATTGTTGCTATTCTTGCAAGGGTGGGAGAGTAACTTGAAGTCTAAGATCTGCCAAGGTGGGGAGGGAGCTGATCAACTCCCCATAATTTAAAACGAGAATCCAAAGGGATGGCTATAATGTAAGAGCGAACAAGCAACAGCTCAGCTTTCCTAGGGGAAGAATCCCATCTTCAAATCATCTCAGTGGTTAAAATCAAATTGGATTTCCCAAAGACTTCTACCACATCTGGAGGATTGGATTGGAAATCCTATTTGAAAAACATAACGTTATCCTTGCCACATTATTCTTTCATTTTTTTCTTCAAATATAATTTCCAGTCCACAATTTAAAAAGACCACATATGCAATAAAGAATGACTAAGTTATTGAAAATCTCAAGACATAAATACAAAAGACAACTGGAGCAGATCCACAAGAGTATTTGAAATTGGAGTTATTAGCAACTGACTTTTAACTAAACATGTTTAGTATCTTCAAGAAAATAGAACACATGTTTGAAGATTTCAACACAAAATAAGTAGAAAATATAGAATCATATACTTGGTGGTAACATTTCAAAACAGATTATACAGATCTGAAGTGAGAATTCCTGAATTGGAGCATAGGTCAGAAGAAAATATCTTAAATATAGCATGAAGAGGAAAAAACTACATACACATACACAAAAAAATAAGATAAAAGCCTAAAGGAGAGAGTGAGAAATTCTAGCATACTTGCAACTGAAATTTAAGAATGAGAGACAGGGAAGCATAGGGCAAAAGAAGCAATTAAAGAGAGTAAATATTCTAAAATTAGCAAAGATATCAAACCACATAGTAATGAAACAGTATCAATTAGAATAAAACAATCCATAAGAAACCACCAAGAACAACAAAAAACACTAGTGAACATATAATGTAAAACTAACTTAGAAAAAAAACTATAAAAAATTAAAGAGCCAGATTAAAAATGACATATTATTTTCAAAAGAGCAGAAATTAAAGCAACATGTAGAGCCTCAACAGAAACAACAAAAAGTAAGGTAATGAAAGCATATGATCACCTACTTAAAGAAAATAATTACCAGCATAGAATTCAGTACATAAAATAGATAACATTTTTCAATACTTATGAAATACAAACCTTTTAAAACAAAAATGGTAGATTTGACTTTTGAGTAAATAATTAAATTAAGGCAGAAATCGAGAAATTCTTTGAAACTAACGGCAACAAAATACAACATACTAGATATATGGGACACAGCTAAGGCAATGTTAAGAGGGAAGTTTATATCATTAAAAGCCCATACTAAAAAGTTAGAAAGATCTCAGTTAACAACCCATCATCACAGCTACAAGAACTAGAGAAGCAAGAGCAAACCAAACCAAAAGCTAGCAGAAGACAGGAAATTAACGAAATCAGACCTGAACAGAAGGAAATGAGACGTAAATAATCATACAAAAGGTCAACAAATCCAGGAGTTTGTTTTCTGAAAACAAGTAAGATAGACAGCTAGCTAATCTAATAAAGAAGTAAAGAGAGAAGATTCAAATAAACATAATTAGAAATGACAAAGGGGATGTTACCTCTAACCCCAAAGAAATACAAATAAATAAATAAATAAACAAACGAAGACTATTATAAATATCTCTAGGCACACAAACTAAAAAATCTATGTTTTGGGACACAAACAACCTCCCAAGTCCAAACCAGGAAGAAATTATCCTGGCCATTATCCTAAGCTAACACAGGAATAGAACACCAAATACCACATGCTCTCATTTGTAAGTAGAGCTAACCACAAGAACATACAGACAGAAAGAGAGAAGCAGACACTGGAGCCTGCTTGAGGGCGGAGCGCAGGAGCAGAGAGAGGATCAGAAAAAAAATCTTATTGGGCTTTGTGCTTATTACCTGTGTGATGAAATAATCTTTACACCAAACCCCTGTGACACACAGTTTACCTATATAAGAAACCTGCACATGTACCCCTGAACCTAAAATACAAGTTTAAAAACATGGAAGGTTTGTTACCAGAGACTTTCTTAAATATAAAGATGGAGAATGACTGAAAGTAAAAGGATAAGAAAAATATATATTACATCAAAGCCAGACCCCCGCCAAAAATGGTATAGATAAGTAGATATGCTATTATCAAACAAATTAAAATGTAACAGAGCCCTGCCAGAAGTCATCCATTATGTGTAATGAATTAACTTTTCTCCTATGCAACCTGAATGTTATTGGTTAAGAATTATATTTAGAGGGACTGAGAAAATCGTTACTCAAATCATTTTCTTTAGGTCTTAATTCCTTCATGGTAGGCCAAAATGAAGTAGGCTGTTTTAGGTTATGAAATAATACCAAATAAAAAAAGAAGAGTAATTTAAATGAATATTAGAGCTAATTCACCATAAAGATAATGCATCTAGTTTCATATCCATCTAATAACATAGCCTGAAATCATAAACAGCAAAAATTGAAATAAATTATTAACTCAAAAGTCTGAGTGAAAGAGTTTAACAAACTCTCAATTATGTTAAAACAAACAAAAATGATGAGGATGTTGAATATATTAAAATATAGCTAATGAAATTTAATTATACATATGTGATGTAGGATTCAAATTATAAACATAGAAATTTACCAAATGCCTGATTAAAAAGTAATGTCCTAAACATTCCAAAAACACTGAAATCACTGAGTATCTTCTCAGTCCACAGTGCAATTAAACCAAAAATAAGAAAGTATAACTGTAAAATTCCAACTTTAGAAACTAACAGTCCCCCTGGGCATAGTGGCTCCGCTTGTAATCCTAGCACTTTTGGAATCCAAGGCGAGAGTCGGAGACCACCCTGGCCAACCTGGGGAACTCTGTGACTACTAAAAAGACAGTAAAATTAGTGGGGCGTGGTGGTGTGAGCCTGTAGTCCCAGTTGTTTCGGAGGCTGAGGCATGAAAATTGCTTGAACCTGGGAAGCAAAGGTTACAGTGAGCTGAGATGGTGCCACTGCACTCCAGCCTGGGCAACAAAGCGAGACCCTGTCTCAAAAAATAATAACAATAATAATAATAACAATACTCACTTTAAAATAATATATACAACTCCATAAAAATTAAAAGGAAAATGTTATCTAAACATTTATTATTAAAATATGACATATCAAATCTCATGGAATGCATCTCAATAGACTTAAAATATCTTACCTTAATACATATATTAAAATTTTAAAATGCTAAAATATTTAACAAACCAAACTGAGTTCCCAAGAAGTGGTAAGAAAACAGCAACTTAAGTAACAAAAAAATGAATAAAATTATAAAACTAAGGTAGAAATTAATATATTATAGATAGCATACACACAATAAAATAAGCTTTTTATAAAGTCTCATGTATATAGTAATATAAATCCTGTGGTACTTATTTTCTTCCAATAAAAAGGAAGAAGGGATAAATAACCAATGGGAGGAATGAAAGGGGACACGTCACTACAAATCAGATACACATTAAAGACAAAAAAATATATATCACGCTGAGCTTTATGTCAACAAATTTAAAAATTTAGATAAAATGGAGACATTGCTAAAAAAAAAGTGTTAAATCTGAATAGCCCTATAATTAAGTAATGACGTTCACATTGAAAAACTGTAAGCAGTAGAAAACTTCCAACTTAGATAAATTCTTAGTAAAATCTAAAAAAAAAAATCAGAAAGAAATTTTACAAAACTGTTTTTTACAAGAAACATTTTTCAAAACTATTGAATCGAAACAGAAAAACTCTACAATATTTTGTTTTGTTATTTTGTTTAGGCTATCTTAATCTTGATACAAAACATGACAAAACTAGATAAATTAATTACGAAAATCTCACCCATGACTATACATATATACACTTAAGAAATCAGTAACAAGCTGAACTAAAATCTTTAGAAGTATGTTTTTGTTTTTTGTTTTTTTAATTGCATTTTAGGTGTTGGGGTACATGTGAAGAACATGCAAGATTGTTGCATAGGTACACACATGGCAGTGTGATTTGCTGCCCATTTCATCTATATCTGGCATTTCTCTCCAACTCCCCATCCGCTGCTATCCCTCCCCTATTTCCCGC
>PVKP010004731.1:30048-95413 GCA_004027715.1 Plecturocebus donacophilus
GTGTCAGTGTCAAGAATCAGTATGCGATGTAAACTTAAGTTCTTTTTGTGTCTTTTCTGAGCCTGTGCCGTTTCCTGGGCGTGCGTAGTTACTTTCTAATCTTCCCTGTATATGCAGTTCCCTTTTTTTCTTTTGAGATGGAGTCTCGCTCTGCAGCCCAGGCTGGATTACAGTGGCGCATCTCGACTCACTGCAACCTCCACCTCCCGGGTTCAAGCGATTCTCCTGCCTCAGTTTCCCAAGTAGCTGGGACTACAGGCGCGTGCCACCATGCCCAACAGGGTTTCACCGTGTTAGCCAGGATGGTCTGGATCTCCTGACCCGAGATCCACCCGCCTCAGCCTAACAAAGTGCTGGGATTACAGGTGTGAGCCACCGCACCTGGTTGCAGTTGCCTTTTTAATGCCCTAGTCTCTAATGTCTGGAAAAGGGTTTCGGCCTCCAACATTTTCCAGAAGTAACTTCAGTCAAGGGGAAGAGCTTGCAACAGCGTGGAGAGGTAAAGCGACAATATCCACCCATCTTTTTCTCCGTACCTCTGTGCTCAGAAGTAGCAATTAGTAATCGGAGAAAAAATCCCAGCTATTTGGATGAGAGGATTTTTTTTTTCCCATCCTACCATGTGCTTACTATATACAGGTTGCTCTAGAAACATGTGTACAGCTGCATAAGGCTGAGGAGTTAAAAACTGATAGTTGCTACTGTAGTAAGAGCTGAATTGACTAAAACTAACCACAATTTACTATCCAATCCTTACTGGGAAGTTCCATGCTTTTAATAGACTCCAGAGTTCCAAAATAGTTACATGGGACCCACTCTGCCATAGCAATCGTTGTCTCAGCCAGGAGACAGATTCCTGATTCTTTCTATTCTGTCATATTCCCAAAATCCTCCCTCAAATTATTTTCATATACAATAGATTCTTAGCTCAATTAAATAAGTAGAATCATTTTTTTCTTTTTTATTTTGAATTCTGGCATTAGAATAATAAAATTAACTCAAAACTATATATGCATATATGTGTATCTATGCACATATTTTTATAGAAGCATAAATAGACAATTGATTAACAATTTAAAATTGGTGACATTGCCTGACAATCTACCTCAATTTTTATTTTAAGGCAATGTCTATACAATGCTAAAACAAATGTCATGCAAAACTAGGTCGACTGAGTTATTCACTTCTCAGTCAGTTGACTTAGAATCACATAAGAAACCACAGGTGCTTAATACTCATTGGCTCTGAAGGAACCAGGGGTTATGTCATTGGAGTATCTTTTATATTCTGTGGAAGCATACTATGATACTCAGGGCACATTAACTGTGACATCTGACTTCAGGTGCAAGATACCGATGTGGATGTCTGTTCATTAACATCCTGAAAATACCCAAAGTTCCTCTGACAGTCAGATCCAGAGATTTTCTGAGTGACAAAATTTTTGCACACACATTTTAGTACTATGACAAAAAAGACAATCTTTTTTTTTTTTTCAAGGAAAAATAAAACACTGAAACCTCTCTTGTCAGAGTAAAACATGGACAGTGGTTCCAAAATACTAATTATAACTGAATTGTTAGCTGGGACTTGCTAAAGGCACTGGTCTGACTCATCTCTGCACCATCTACTTCATGCTGCTGGATGAATGTCAGTCTCTCAATTGGCTAAACTTTACATTCCCCAGGAAGGCTTACAAGGGCTTTCAGCTCATGTAAGAGCATGCTGATGGTTTTTGTAAGATAATGTCACTGATAAAATAGCCCTCTTGCTTGCGTTGAGCACCTTGGCAGCCTGTTTTGCTGAACAAAAGTGGACTCTTGCTGTGTGCAGTCCATCATATTGTGAACTGTGCAATCTGCATTGCTTCAAGGGATGCTTTGCCAACAATTCTCTTAATTCTACTGGATGGCCCAATTACACATCTTGACTTTCTGCTGTCAGGTAGATATTATTTCAGATTTCTAAATTATTGCTTGCTTAGAGAATGCTTCGGTAAGTTGTGTGTTACTCCTGCATAAAATAAATAAATAAATAAATAAATAAATAAATAAAATAATTTTTTAAAAGTTTTATACATTGCTCTTTCTTTTCTTTCTCTCTCTCTCTTTCTTTCTTCTTTCTTTCTTTCCTTCTTTCCTTCTTTCTTCTTTCTTTTGACAGAGTCTCACTCTGTCACCAGGCTGAAGTGCAAGGGTGCAATCTCGGCTATGCCTCCGGGTTCAAGAAATTCCCTTGCCTCAGTCTCCTGAGCAACTGGGACTACAGGCTCACACCATCACGTCCAGCTGATTTTTTTGTATTTTAGTAGCAACGAGGTTTCAGCATGTTGGCCAGGATGGTCTCGACCTCCTGACCTTGTGGTCCACCCACCTCGGCCTCCAAAAGAGCTGGGATTACAGGTGTGAGCCACCGTGACCATCACAAATTTCTTAACATGCTTAAAAATTAATGTTTGAAACATTCTGGATCCAAGCATTCAAGTGGTAGAATTAAACAGTTTAATTTTTGCCAATCGGGGGCTCATGTCTGTAATCCCGGCACTTTGGGAGAACAAGGCAGGAGGATCACTTCAAGCCAGGAGGTTGAGACCAGCTTCGGCAACTTAGTGAGACCTCTTCTCTACAAAAAAAAAAAGAAAAAAAAATTTTAAATAAAGAATTAGCTGAGTGTGGTGGCCTGGGCCTGCAGTGCTAGCTAGCTGGGAGTCTGAGGTGGGTGGGAGGATTGCGTGAGCACAGGAGCTTGAGGGGACAGTGAGCCATGATAGCACCACTGCACTCCAACCTGGCAGCAGAGCAAGACCTAAGCTCCAAACAGAAAATAAAATAAATAAATTGTATAGATCATGTGGAATGCTTTTGTTTTGTATTTTGTTTGGTATTGGTTTTATTTATTATGATTGATTTAGTTGTTTTTGTATGATTCAGCAATGTCTATTTTTGTATCTTGTAGTTTTTGTATTTTCTAGTAATGGGCCTAAATTTAGTGTTCTCCAGTTTATATCTGGTCCCCCTTATCATCTCCACAGTGAAAACAAGAAAATATCAATTAGCGCTCTCAAAACACATGCAGCTTCAAGGAGTTGAATATGTTTACTAACTAATTCCCTAAAGGTTAATATTTGTTAGTTAGAAGGTTCATTTAGCTCTTTCTTATGAGTTCAATTTGTTTAAACTACTGGTTTTCAAACTAGGTTAAACGTACCCAAAATGTTCAATCAAGATTATCTGCATTGTTCCAACCAAATATTTCAAGCTTTTGCATATATATATATATATACATATACATATACATATATATATATGTATATGCATAGTGCAACACCACAAGATTTCATTTAAACAGTGAATTTAGAAGAACAAATAATAAAGGGAAAAAAACTGCCCAACAAATTGTCTCAGTTTCTGTTTCTTATTCTTTCTTTCGTCTACTGATTTATTTATTTATTGTGGTATCTTCTTATCCATATCTTAAAAATTTCCTTGGCCATTTCTGAACTGCTCCTATTATTTCATCTCTATAGGTTCTTTTTTGAAGTGAACTCATCCACTTCTATAGCTGTAAATACACTCTTTAGTTTTCACTCTTCTACAGCTATATAACTGTATATCTAGGAGAAATCTTTACATATATAAATTACAGATATCTGATGCATAAGGCTGTACCCATCATCATTCCTGCTTCCGCTTCAACCTCAAAGTCTCATTTATTTTCCTATGTTTTTGATTTGAGGGTTTAGTTGTTCTTCACTCAAAAATCCAAGTCAAAGTTTCAGATTATGTTCAGATTAATTCTTCCTTTCCCCTCCTTTCTGATGCATAATAATCCCTAGGTCCTGCCATTCTGACATTCTCAACTTCTCTTAAATACATTCACTTCTCTTTATCCCAACATTATCCCAGTATCCCTAATTGAAGCAATCATCAACTTACCACTAAATCATTAAAGAATTCCCTCCTGGTATGTTTCCTTGTTCTAAGGTCCTTCTCCGTTTCATTCTTTTTTTTCATTGACTCTGAGTGACCTTTAGAAAATAATTCTCTATATAAGAAATTCCTATGATTAAAACATTTCACTGACCTTTTGCAGTTCAATACAGTTCATCCTCCTTAACATAATATACGTCCACTTCTGATCCAACCTCTGCTTTCTTCTGTGGCCTTGTATCTCTTCATCTACACTCCATTTGGACTTGGCTTTTATGTTTATTTATATATTTAAGATACAGATATTCCTCTGCTTACCATGGGGTTATGTCCAGAAAACCCCATTGTAAACCAAAAATATTTTAAGTCGAAAGACATTTGAGAAGCTTACTGAATGCATATTGCTTTCACACATTCATAATGTTGAAAAATCATAGGTCAAACCACTGAAAGTCAGGGATGTCTATACATAGTGAGCTTCTTCTCTAGGCCTAGCATAGTGTTTACATGCGAGATGGTCTTTTTATGGCTTATATGCTGCCTCTGAATTAAGAGGTATGCATGTAATAAATTCAGGCCTCTTTCTTAACATTTCCCTAATACTTTTAGTGAAAAGTTATTTCTCTAAAAATTAAGCCTACTTATTTAGTTTAATAGCATTTTACATAGGAGATGTCAGTAAAAAAATTATGAAAGCACTCTTTGGAAAACTACCAAATTTTGTCATCACTAGCTTAAAATATTCAGACCACTTTTGCATCTTCCATCATGACACCCTGGACAAACATCATCATCTGTCACCTGAGCTATTGTGAAAATCAACTAATTGGTTGCTTAGCTTCTATTTTTGACTTTTACTGTCTATACTTAACACAACACTTAGTAACTGATATGAAACATAAATTACAACCATCATCCTTATGCTTATATAACCCTCCAATAACTGTACGTCTCAACTTAGATCAAAAGCCAAGGTCATAGCAATAACAACCTAGACTAATGGCAACCTAGACCAATGGCAAAACAGTGACCAAAAGGGAGTGCTCACTAACTCTCTATCTTATCTTATACTATGCTCCAGTTTTCTAACTTAGCTTCTAACTTAGACATCCAGCTTTCTTTACTTTTCCTCATATAGTTATAAACACTATAGTAAATGCCTTTGTACTTACTGCTTTCTTTACCTGACAGCATCTTTTTCTAGATCTGCATGATTGCAAGAGAAAAAGATTAGGAGTAAAAAAAAAAATGAGGAATTCAGGTTTGAACTAGTGACAGTGAAAATGCCTATTAATTTCCCAATGGTAATGTAGGCTTAAGAAATGAGTACTCAAGCAGAGCTTTAGTATAGAGATACACAATTGAGAGTGAACATGATACATATTAATATTATAGCCTTGAGACAAGATAAGTTCATTATGGACTGAAGATATAGAGAAAAAAAAGAGAGGGGTTATAATTGAACCTTGGTCCACTTCAAAGCCTAGAGGTTTAGTTGATTAGGACGTAACTGCAAATAATACAAGAAGGAACATCCAGCAAGGTAAGAGGAAAACCAAGAGATATTGTTAATCCAAGGAAGCAGGTGAATAATAAATATTAAGAATGATGGAATAATAAATTAACACAAGTTTTACAAAGGTCAAATAAGATGAATACTGAGAACTAACTATTGGAGAACAATTTATTAACAGAGGTCACTGGCAAGATATATGCAAAAAAGAAATTCTATTAGCATAGAGTCTAAATTGAGGTTGATAAGGGCAAGTAAAAATGGATCAGTGAATTATGTTCTACTTAGGTCAAAGAATTACCACAACGTTTAGAACCAAAGGCTCTTTAGATTATTGAGAGTTTGCAGTTATTCAAAATGACAATGTCAATGTATAATATAGAATTTAGTGTTTGTGAAAGTATGAAGAAAAATATCTTTGAAGGAAAGGAGGTCAAAAAACATTTAGAAGAATTGTCTTAGGAAGTTCAACTCCTTTTTTTTTTAACGATGGAGTCTTGTTCTGTCACCCCGGCTGGAGTGCAGGGGCACAATCCTAGCTCACTGCAACCTCCGCCTCCCATGTTCAAGTGATTCTCCTCCGTCAGCCTCCCAAGTAGCTTGGGACCACAGGCACCTGCCACCATGCCCGGATAACTTTTGGATTTTTAGTAGAGACAGGGTTTTACCACATTGGCCAGGCTGGTCTCGAAATCCTGACCTTGTGATCCACCCGCCTCGTCCTCCCAAAGTTCTGGGGAAAATTCAGCTCTTGATGCTTGTGACTGAAGCAATGCTGTAGAGAATGATATTGAGACAAAAGCTATAATCTTAAGAAATAAGGTAGAATACCTTGAGAATCTGTTGACCAATGCAAAAAGGAACACTAGTAAGTACAGTTAAACAGAGATCGTATTATTCAAAGTTTGAGAAGTTTAGGCCAGAGGTAGAAAAACTAGTTCAAAACTGGCAATGAGAACAGAAGAGGCTGATGATTGGGATGCAGAAGAGATAACACCCCTCCCTTCAGAGCTAGTGCTAACGTGTGAACATGTTACTTAAGTTACTTAAGAGGAGTGTAGGGAAAACACAGTGACCAAAAGGAAGTGCTCAGCTAGGATTAAAACAAATAAAACAAACGTTCAGAGAAGAGTTTGAAGATACAGGAGATTCTGTAGATGCCAGATCATAAGACCCAGAGAGCACATGGAAAGCTTTTTGAATCAGGGAATGTTGTAAAATAGGATTGGATTAAGAAAATTACTGGGGTGTAAATGTCCAAGTCATGAGAGACAACTATAGAGTCTTGGGCACCTATAGCCATTATAATACATAGTGATAAATGATGTGATTAGATTAGTCTGAGAGGCTATGATCTGAGGGAGAAGGTTTCTAAGTCTTAGCGGAAATATGAAGACCTCTTGATATCCTGGTTATTAATAAGAGATTCTCTTATTAATAACACTTCTAATTCATAGCACACAACTTTGCCACTGCCCACCTCTTGGCTTCTGCATAGGAGGCCTGGAAGAAGGTGGAGGATTGGTCTTACATGAAGCATGGGAAATCAGAGATAACCTCTTGACTCTTAGGGGTTGTGAAGTTCTGCAAAGGAAATGTAGAAGTAAGGAAACAATTGATCTTATCCGGAAGATGGTGAATTTCAAGGCTATCTACCCACAAACCCACTAACCCCACCCCCAACACACACAGGGGCACACACATGCACACACACACACACACACACACACACACTTTTATTAATTATTTTTTTTTCAGATACTCTATCTGCATTTATTTCTGCCCTATGTAATTTGTCAGAGGGAAGCAGAGGTATCTTCCCTTAAAAGTTTCTCTTGAATGGCAGCTCTTCCTCAGATCTCTAGCTTGCTAGCCTTCCCTGCAGAGTTTGGATTTGCCAGCCTGCACAGTGGAATGAGAAATTTCCTAAAAATTTTAAAAATAAATATACATGTATATCTCTCTTTACATGTGTATGTATACATCTCTCTGTCTCTGTATTAGTTCTATTTCTCTGGAGAACCCTAATGAACACAGGAATCCAATCTTTGTTGTATTTGCTCTTGATGTCTTTTGAATTTTATTAAACAATTTGTATTTTTTTTTCTGATGATATACTAGTTCACTTTCATACTGCCGATAAAGACATACTTCCGACTGGGAAATTTAAAAAAGAGAGTTTTAATGGACTTAAAGTTCCGCATGGCTGGGGAGGTCTCACAATCATGACAAAATTCAGGGAGGAGCAAGTCACATCTTACCTAGATGGCAGCGGGCAAAAAGAGAGAGAGCTTCTGCATGGAAACTCCCATTTTTAAAACCATCAGATCTGATATCTCAAGAGACTTACTCACTATCAGGAGAATAGCATGGGAAAGACCGGCTCCATGATTGAATTATTTCCTAGGTCACTCCCACAACACATGGGAATTATGGGAGCTACAAGATGAGCTATGGGTGGGGAAACAGAGCCAAACCATATCAGATAATAAAATGCATACTGTAAAAAACACAGAAAATGCAAATAACACGAAAATGTCAACATCTTGCTGAGTTTCTGTTTTTTCTGTGAGTTTATAGACATGTATACTCAACAACAAATTTGGATTATGATTTTTTCCCAATAACATTCATTGTAAGCATTTAAAATGTTATTAAAATTGTATAGAAAAAGTTATATAGAAAAAAAAGTTTTTAAAGTCTCTGTCTTTAATTCTAATACATTTCATTTTACATGCATGGCTTACATTTTTATAATTAGTATCTTCATTTAAAATACACAATACTCATATAAAAAATTACACTCTTTTGCCCTGCTGAATTTTTTATTATTATTTTATCCTAAAATCTGTGTTTAACTTCTGCAAAACATTATTTTTAATAGGAATGTCTTTAATATACATTAAATTTATTCTCATAATTTCTTAAATAGTAGCGAATGACTAATTTTCTGAGTTAATATTAGCAAAATAGTGCCATAAAGATCATTAATATGACTGCCAAACAAAGTGAGACAGAAATACCACAGTAATAAATATCTAATTTGGAAAAACATAGAAGAAAGATTTGTAATAGCACAAAAAAAGATTTAATATATCTCTAGAAGAGATAAATTTTCCACGTTGCTCTTATAATCATTACTGTTTGGTTTTAGATTGTTGTTTGGCACGAGAACCATAGTTAGACCTGCTATAGATCCAGTAGGCTTAGGGTCCCAGTTAGCCTGACATTTGAGAATGTAAACTAACTTTAGCTGAGCCAGTGTGTAAATAGTTGCCTATGAGTTACAAAAATCAATTCATCTCTGAGTATATTACCAAGGACTGTGTCTCTTTTGCTCTACAGTTAAGTCCAGGTACCAGAAAGTACTTTGCATACGTAACTTCAGAGGAATTCACAACTGGGTCAGATAAGGGACTCAGTATACAACTTTTTGTGTATGTCATCTTTTATTATTTTCCCAAATCCCTCCAATCCATGGGCCCAGGTAAATAAATGTTAACTGAACAAGATCTCAAACTGATAGTCTTATCAGTAAAAAGTAATTTAAATCTGCCTTTGTTTCATTATTTTTAATAAGACGATGAGAACATAAGTGTTTATCTTCAGCTTAACTTACCATCAAAAAATATATATTAATCAGCTTACTTACATGTGAGAAAATCCAAACCCCACCATGTGGTATCATATTAACAATGCCATGGTTTAGCAGTGAGTCTTAAATTAGACATGGAGCCATATTTCTTCAGATTTCTGGAAGTCATGTTTCTAAACTCACTAAGTTCTTAGACACAAGGTATGAGAATCATATAATTAAATAATTAAGCAAATTCATATAGCAAGAACTGAAAGAACTTCTCTATATAGAACTTGATATATTTTCCATAATTATACTTATGTATCTGAATATAATTAAAATACTTATTATATCTGAATCACTTTAAGTTCTTCTTGATGATATAGCATTTGTATAGATATTCGTTTGACTCAAACATTTAGCTCACAATCATAAAGCTAGCAACTATACACCACAATGTGTAATCATGACCCAATTATATAATCGTTTGCTCCAACCTGATGGGAGAATTTCTTCATTCAGTGTTTCTTCCCCACAACCCACTTTATTATTCCTCATTGAGGAGTCCTACCTCAGTTTTTCCTTTCCATATCCATTACCCTATCTTGGCTATTTACAATCCAGTTCCTTTCATTATTCACTCTTCTTGCTCTCTTCTACTACCTTCTCTCTTAGAAACTACTCTTCCTCACCTATTGCTTTCTTTCTTGCTAACCATTGGGGAACTCCCTCATCATTGTTTATACCTTTAATTATAATCTGGTTCAAGCTCCTGTGAACTTCCCTAAACTGCATTGCATTCCTAACTTGACATCGCTAACTTCAGTCTTGCATACACAAGGCATTCTCTATACAGATATGTATTTTAAAAACCTGAGCCAAACTAGTTCAGTTCTCTTGGCAACCTTAGTGATTCCCATTTTCTATGACATGCTTTTCATATTTTATCATGGCACACAAAGCCCTTTACCAATAGTCTTATCTCTACCTCTTTTGCTTTATCCCCAGGTGAGTTTTTCAGAGTGACTTGTTATTTGTAGGCTAGTGGAGCAAGTTCACTCTAAACAATCATTCATACCATTGTCCCTTGAAAAAACAGATTGAGTGTTCTAAGTTATTTGTTAATCACTTTTACTAAATTTAATTTTAAGACTCTTTTTAACTTCTATCTAGTGAATGTTTCATGTTTTAGGATTCTAATAAGTTTTTCCACCTCCATGCACATGATTATAATTTCTTTCCTGATTATAAAATATATTTTGAAAATCTCTGAATATTCTTTATTAATATAATAAGAATCATGATAATTAAACTGCATTCATAGCAATTTACATTTCAGCAGCAATTACAACATTTCAAAAATTTACCTACTCTTTACCACGTTTGGTATGTTTGGAAACTTTTTTAAGTAGAAATAAGTGCTTTCACAACCCTCTTGACATGAGCAAGGAAAAAAAGCCTAAATCACTTCAGAATTTTTAAACACTGAAAGAGGAAATTATCATAATGTTTATCACAAAGTACAGAAAGCTATATATAACTTTTTTAATAAATTGAATCATCAAACAAATTTGACCTAAAAAACAGGTTAATATCCAAGTTCTTAAATGCCACTCTACTTCATACTGTTATTGTTAAAACTGCATTGAAACCTGCTCCAGAATTTAGTTTCTTCATTTGTAAAATGAAGTAACATAAATTTGCTATTTAGAATAAGAACTGGAAAAATGTCAACAGAAACTGTATATTAAATAAATATATGAAGCCAAATACAAAGTTATGTAAACATTCTTTTCAGAATAAAATGTTGGCTTAAATGTATAATTGTATGAGACACATTTGGAGTAGCTTGCTCAGACCAGATTCAAAATATTATAAACTACAGCTTAAGCCAAGAAGATACAGAAAAATCCATCCAAATTCCTGTATGTTAGACAACAGCTTGGACTGCCTGCTTTTTTGTTACAGATCTACCCAGATCTCACCAAATCAATCTCTTTTAATAGCACAGTTTGATAACAGTTCTGACAAAGAAAACTGCCATCAGCAACTACTGGCTGCCAAAGAATACTGAATTATTGTGAGGTATTGGCCAAATATATAAAATTTTAAAAGCTCATAAAAAAGCAATTAATTGGTCTCAGATATCTATTTCTATTTTAATACTGGAATTAACCATTTAATTAACCTATCCCATTAAAATAGAACATTCATATAATAGCTTCTTAAGCCTTGGAGCTTTCATGCATATGAATACTGGCTTCTTTTTCTGTAAGTAGGCCCAAGATTATCCCATTATATCTGAATTCATTCACACTGCAGCCAACCCAGATCTCTCTATGAGCTCCAAAATCAAGCATTCATTTATTCACCAAATATCCACAGACAGCTGCTGTGTGCCAGGCATTATGCTAGGCTAGGTACCAGAGAAAAAAATGCCATCAGTAGGTCCCCAGGAATATTTATTTCATAGGCTCTCCTCCAGCAAAATGTTTCAATGATCAATTTGTTTTGAGACATGTATCTGCCACCACATCCCCAAATATGCAAATCTGTTTTTTAAATTTTGAAAGGATTGCAAATTCTTAGGTTAAAAAGGTAACCACCCTTAGTAGAATGGTGAAAATGCAAGACACTGAAAACACTAAATGCTGGTGATAATGTGGAGCAACTGGAAGGCTTATTCACGGCTGGATGAAATGGATAGTATACCCATTTTGTAAGACAGTTTGGCAGTTTCTTACAAAGTTAAATGTACTTTTACTATACTATTCAGCCACCACAGTCCTTGATATTTATAAAAATAAGTTGAAATCTATGTCCACACAAAAAACTGCATGTGATTGTTTATGGCAACCTACACATAATTGTCAAAACTTGAAGGCAACCAAGATATCTTTCAGTAGGTGATGGGCAAACTGCGTTACATCTGGACAATGAAATATTATTCAGTGACAAAAAGAAATGAGCTGTCAAGCACAAAGACACATGGGGGAAAACTTCAAAGTATATTGCCCAGTGAAAGAAACCAATCTGAAAAGTCTGCGTACTGTGTGACTCCAAATGTATGACATTCTTGGAAAGAGAAAACTGTGGAGATGGTAAGAAGATCACAGTGGCTCTCAGAGGTCAGAAGGGAAAGAAGGATGAATTAATAGTGCACAGAGGATTTGGGGGGCAGTGAAACTATTCTGTATATTACAAGTATGGTAGAGACATGTTATTATACATTTGTCAAAAACCATAGGATGTAGCGTAAACCCTAATGTAAACTATGGACTTTGGGTAATAATGATGTATCCATATAGGTTCATTAATTATAACAACTGTACTGCTCTGGTGAGGGCTATCAATAGTTGGGGTGGTTCTGTGTATGTGCAGGGGACCAAGGGACTCTCTTTACAGCCTGCTCCTCAATTTTGCTTGAAACTTATAAATGCTCTAAAAATTAAAATTTGTTTTTAAAAAACCTTTATCTAACTTGATTATGGGATTTTATGTCAAGAAATTGTCACTGGTTTTTTTGTGCAACTAATAGCCTATGTAGCACATTCCCTTATGATCAACCACTTAGTCTATAGAGTACAAAGATGAACCAAGAATTTGATAAGATAATTAAGACTCAGATATTTCCATTGCCAAAACAAACTACCAAAAAGAGGTACTATGGTTAGTTGTTTCAGTAACTGACTAAATCAAGTAAACCATTTTATAATGTATTCTCACTAGATAAGTCATTCATTATCTCTTCACTCATAATTTAAGCAAGAATGTATTCTTAACAAACAGAATTTTTACTTAATTCAGACATCAATATAGGTGATACTCTCCCGTAATTCACTTATTCAAAAAACATTTTTCAAATACTAAATCTGTGTTGGCAATTTTTTCTGTGAAGGGCTAAAGAAGAAATATTTTAAGCTCTGCAACCCATATGATTTCTGTCACAACTACTGACTTCTGCCATTGTAATGCAAAAAAACCATAGACAATAATTAATAAATGGGCATGGCTGTGTTCCAATAAAATGTTATTCATAAAAATTGGCAGTAGGACAAAGTAGGCATGTGGGGCTTTAATTGGCCAACTCCTGGTCTAGATAATAGGGATACGAATTTTAAAGTTATTGCCTTTAAAGATTTAGAGCCTCATGAAAGAAACATATGTTTACATTTCACTGTTTTAACTGCTATTTTATGAAATCGGGAAGGAGGAAGGGTTAACCAAAGAAAGGAAATGCACAAGCAAGACATTTTTTCTCAAACTTCCTGGGTGAAAATTGGCTTATCACAGTGCAAGTTGCTATTTTCTTAATTATTTGGAATCTCAAAAGAAGATCTGTCTTTGTCCTACATATTATCCTGGACCGTATGGGGCTACAGATGATATTCATTACAAATTCACCCACTCACCTCCTACTTTCATAACAACTTGTGGTAGAGATATATCAGAAGACATGAAGAAGGGATGTGAGAGAGAGTTCATAATTATTGTACTCTTCTAAAATCACCCACCACAGACAGGCACATCCAACGATTGAAAAGTGACAAAGTTACAAAACAGAACATCAGTGAGGCCTGGAGTTGAACAGCAGTTAAGAGAGAAGAGTCTCTGACATATTCAAGGGGAAAACTCAGCAGATTATGGCATGCTGTGTCTCAAGAGTCATTGGGGAAACGATAAGGTCATTGCTTCCCAAATTTGGCCCTGCTAATTTTCTTAAATGTGCTTGTCTGTAGACTTCCTGGAATAAAAATAGTCAACGCTTCAGTGTAAGATGACCTGTAAAAAGCAGACTACATAATATGCTGAAGTTTTGAATAGAATTCAAAGGATCATTCATTTATGCAACACTGGCTGTGTTTATCTGTGAATAACAGTTCTTGTGGGGGATACAAAAGAGTAATGATTCAGTTTCTGGAATCTTTAAGTTGGGAATGTAGGATATAGACATATTAGCAATTAAATAACATAACCCACTGATAAGATTTGACTGTGCGCATCCCCACTCAAATCTCATCTTGAATTGTAGCTCCCATAATCCTCATGTGTCATGGGAGGGACCCAGTGGGAGGTAATTGAATCATGGGGTGCATCTTTCCCCCAAGCTGTTCTTGTGATAGTGAATAAGTCTCACGAGCTCTGAGGGTTTTATAAAAAGGAGTTCCCCTGTGCAAGCTCTCTCACCCGCTGTCATGTAAGGATTGATTTTCTCCTCATTTGCCTTCTGCCATAATTTTTGAGGCTTTTCCAGCCATTTGGAACTGTGAGTCAATTACACCTCCTTTTTTTTTTTAGATTACTCATCATCTTTCTTTCTTTCTTTTTTTGTTTTTTTTTTTTTTTGTTTTTTTCTTATACTTTAGGTTCTGGAGTACATGTGCAGATCATGCAGGATTGTTGCATAGGTACCTAAATGGCAAGGTGGTTTGCTGCCTTCATCCCCCCATCACCTATACCTGGCATTTATCTCCATGTTATCTAAAACTCCTTTCTTTATAAGTTACCCAGGCTCAGGTATGTCTTTATTACAGTGTGAGAACAGACTAATACAGCCACAAAGCCTGTCTTCTAGAATATTTTTTTTCAGATATAATGATGCAATTATACAAATACAAAGATAGAAAAATTAAGTATCATTTCAGTATAATTTGTGAAAGCCCAATTGACAAGTTTGAAAGTGAGAATATTTATGGAGTTCAGTTGAGGACTCAAACGATAATGAGAAAATATCTCATAATTTTGAGTTCAAGAATTTTCCATTTTCCTCTTTTACTCATTTATTGATTATGCTGTGCCCAATAAACCCCTAAACTTCACCTTGTGCACCTTCTGTGGTTTCCCACCCAGGTGCACATTGAATGCCTTACTGTTTTTACCACCATCTTGTGGTAAGACAAGGTAACTGCATGTAAACTCACTGAATGTAACGTAAGTGGCAGATGCAGGCCCTCACACCACATCCCCTTTGTGACAATGCGCCTGATAATCAGTACACGTTTCAGGAACTTAGTACATTATAAAAGCAGACATGGTGATAAACCTTACAAGTGAGAGGCTTAAAGCGGATTTTAGAAATGCCGTTGATTTTACTACTAACTTTATATATAAAAATCAGTATTTTGAAGACGCATATATATTCTCAAACAGCTTCTGACATGAGTGCCTGTAAAATTGCTATATGTTTGCTTTAAAACACACACACACACACATACACACACACACACACACACACACACACACACAGGAAGTCTCTTTCTCTTGAAGGGGATGAAGAGGAAATTTCACTCTAACTATGGCCAAATCGTGAAGGGACCCAACATAGATTGTTGATAAATAAGCAGAATAAAACAAAGACAAAGCGGGAGTTCACAACTGGCTTGTAAAATGGTTAATCAAAATCAATGACCTCTGCTACTAGGAACCAATAAAACATTGTTCTGTGGTTTTTAAGCAGAATCTTTAGCCAATGCGACCAGGTAGGACATCATAGGATCCTCCATAATACATGCTCCATAATACGGAGACTATTCATTAAAAAATAAAAGAAAAATTAAGATAGATCACATATTCTTAAAATTTAAAAAGTTGATATTCATCTGAAATGGCAGTGATAATAAAATACTACAAGAAACATTATTTTTTTTCCTGAGTCTGAGTCTTGCTGTGTCTCCCAGGCTGGGGTGCAGGGGTGGGATCTCGGTTCACTGCAACCTCTGCCTCCTGGGTTCAAGCAATTCTTCTGCCCCAGCCTCCTGAGTAGCTAGGATCGCAGGCACACACCACCATGTCCCAGTCTGGAACTTTGGACCTCGCAATCCGCCCGCCTCTGCCTCCCAAAGTGCTGAGATCACAGCTGTGAGCCACTGCACCCAACCAGGAAACACTATTAGAAACAAGATTGCCTTCCGTTAGCGTCCTCCTGCTGGCAAATCAGTCAGAACAGCAGGTGCTAGCATCTAGGTAGTGTCGTGTACAATCATACCACATAACACATAAAAGTTCATGTGTTACCCATGAGAAGGTAATGATTAAGATGGAGAATTAGTGTTATTGTAAGTGAATTAACATGTGTGTAAAACATAAAACATAAGCTCTGAAAAACACTTTAGAAATAATTTCATCTAGTCCTCCTGTTTTCCAAAGAAAAAATTTAGAGGAGGTAAATTCTACTAATTTTTTTCCATCTCAGCATTTGACCTGATCAAATATATGAGCATTTGCCAACCTAACAAGAGAGAACTGCTATTCCATCCATGCCTCCATTTGGCTTTCTGATCCTTAACTGTCGTATTGTAGTTAGCTTTAGACATCACTCAGATGTCAGTTGTTTTCACATTTTCATACTCTTTCATTTATTCCTTCTGATTTTGTACCTACTACTACCCAGATACAGCATTCCATAATGCTTTCAATTGTCTTTGGAGAATTTACTCACACACACACATAAATATATTAGTGAGCAATATTCACTGCACTAATTTAGTTAACAAATATTTACTTGGCATCCACTAAGTGCCAAGCACTGCATTAGATGCTGAGGATACAAACAAACAAACAAAAAGTCATGAGCCTTGCCCTCATAGAATTTATAATATGATGGAGGGGAAAGACTAATGGAATCATCAAGAAGCTAAACTTATAAAAAGCCATTACTCAAATGGAGAAACACACACATTTTCAATGAGGATAATTAATGTGGTGGGTGGAGGCAAAGAATGCTTCCTTGAGAAATGAAGACTTAGCTAAGATCCAAAGAAAAGAGTCCAAGTTAACAATTTTAAGAAAGAACTGTATATGTTGGAATAATCCATAGTTTGATTGAAGAACTGAAAGATGACTTAAAGACAGTGAACGGAAATGAACAAAGTGTAATAAATTCTCAATGAAACATTATATAGCAGTCAAAATGAATGATCCATTAGCTATCTGCAGGAATATAAATGGGCTTTATCAATATATCATTCAGTTAAAAATAATTATTCCCATATAGGAAATTCGTCCTTGTTTCTTTTCACATCACATTGAAAGTGTAAAAATAATCATGACTAGCTCACTGGCTATAAAAAGACAGTCATCAGGCCAGATTTGACTAGCAAGCACAATATAAACACACACACACACACACACACACACACACACACACATTAAGTTTTATGCTAATGGTTATCTCCAGTTGAGGGAGTTGAGAAATGGAGGGGTGACGAATGAGCTCATTAAGAGATGTAAGATGTCTTAGTTTTCTAGCTCCTGAATTAGATACTGAATTAGAAAAAGTTTACTATATTACAGATTTAAAAATATAAAAACAGGCTGGGCACGGTGGCTCAGGCCTGTAATCCCAGCAATTTGGGAGGCTGAGGCCAGTGGATCAGAGGTCACGAGACCCAGACCATCCTGGCTAACACGGTGAAAACCCTTCTTTACTAAAAATACAAAAAATTAGCCGGGCGTGGTGGCACGTGCCTGTAATCCCAGCTACTCTGGAGGCTGAGAATGGAGAATTGCTTGAACCTGGGAGGCAGAGGTTTTAGTGACCGAGATGGTGGCACTGCACTCGAGTCTAAGGACAGAGCGAGACTCCTTCTCAAAAAATATAAATGAATGAATGAATGAATGAATGAATGAATAGATAAATAAGACTCTTCAGGAACCAAAAATGATGATGTATTAAGAACCACACATCAAAAAAAGTTCAATTGCATGCATTTAAGATACAACATTCAACAACAAAAGAGAAGACAGAGAGGAAGAAACCAAACCATGGAGCAGCAAAACAGTACTTGCCAAGGTTGGGGATTTTTGAGGCCAAAGCGTCAATGGTTAACATAGATTTTTATTTACTTGTTCATTTATTTTAAAATAAAGATTCACCTTGAATTCTCTTTATTGAAAGGTGGGAATGGGGTGGAACAAGCGACATGGCCAAGTTTTCTTTTCTATGAAATTCCTCCACTTTAGTGTTGAAAACTCTTCAGATGGAGACAAGAGTGGAAATGTACTCACCATTTAAGAGACTGTGGAAAAGTCAGGCAGAGCTGATAGTATCTGAGCCAGGTAATTGTTATGGAAATGGAAAGAATTTGGCTGATTTTAAAAACACATAAAAGGTAATAGATAAAATTTAGAAATGAATGTGAATGTTTAGATATAGACATTGTGGCCTCAAAGATTTCATGAAGGACTATTACATCTACGGCAATTTCAAAATTAAATACTTGGTAATGTCATTCTCTGAGGCATAAAATGGTGGCAGAGAACTACGATTAGGGAGTAGATTATTTATTCATCAATTTACTAAATTTTAATTGGTGAAGCAATGTTGTGTTAAGTACTAAGATAGCAGTGTAAAGCAAATTTCCAAGTTCCTTGCTTTCATAAAGCTAACATTTTAGTTGGACGACTCAGACGAGACGTAAGTGTGCAGTCAAATAAATTGTTTAGATTATACCATTTTGTAGAGGAAATAAAACACCGTGATGACATAGGGAACAATGAAGGCAAGGAAACTATTCTAAGCAGGGAACTGGCAGGTGATTTCTCGAAAATGACATAACAGAGGTTGGAATGGCAATTAACAGTTTGGTTTTAGATGTCTTCTGCTTAAGGTACCTTTGAGGTACCCAAGTAGAGATGAGAATGAGCAGGTAAAGGAGACAGAAAAATGTCAGAGAAGAGATCTACAGCCTCTGCAGGGGAGAGAGGGGGAAGAGGTTAACCTCTTATATCGCATAATATACACATTTAATTTGTATACATGTTTTCTCTTTCTGTCTGCAGTCCCAAGATAAGGTTGTGAGATTTAGCAAATAGAAATACTGAATGCTCAGTTAAATTTGATTTTAGCTAAACATGGAATTTATTGATTGATTAGCTGATGATTTGATACCCCTGAACTATTGGAGACATATAAAAATATTCGTTGTTTATCTGAAACTCCAATTTAACGGAGCATCCTGTATTTTACCTAGCAACCCTATCACAGAAAGCACTTAGCACTGCTAACTTCTCCACTCCTCCTCTCTTCCTTCCTCCTGCCTCTCTCATCTTCCTGCTTCTCTTCTCTTTCCTTCCTCTTTCATCCCCTTACTCCCAGATTTTCCACAGGGGACTTCAAAATCCTCATTCCTTCCTCTTACAGCGTAATTCAGTTCTGCCATTCTCTGCCTTTTCTAGTATATCACATGGCTCCTAATCAGAACACGGATTATATAACCAGGGCTAGACAGATATGAATTGACCTATGTGAGAAGGCAAATTGGAGGCCACAACGCACATTTACATAGCATAGGTGCTGCTGTCAAAAAACTGCCACTGTATGAAACACAAGAACCCCATCTCAGGTTCCATTTATATTCCCTGTATGTGAACATAGGAGGCACGTGACAATATTGTTCAAATTACAAAAGGCAAGATTTGATATGCTTAATGTTGCAAGCTACTGAACATGTTACTGGCAACATTTTAGTATAAACTTCAGTTTTCTCATTTTTGTATAGAGAGTTTTAATACTAATTGTAAAAAGCAACAATAGGCCAGGCGCTGTGGCTCACTCTTGTAATCCCAGCACTTTGGGAGGCCGAGGCAGGCAGACCACAAGGTCAGAAGATCAAGACCATCCTGGCCAACATTGTGAAACCCGTCTCTACTAAAAATACAACACGTAGCTGGTCTTGCTGGTGTGAGCCTGTAGTCCCAGCTACTCTGGAGGCTGAGGCAGGAATGGCCTGAACGTGGGAGGCAGAGGTTGCTGTGAGCTGAGATCGTGCCATTGCACTCCAGCCTGGCGACAGAGTGAGACTCGGACTCAAAGAAAAAGAGCAACAATAATGTTTATTAACTAATTACTACGTATGAGGCATTATATTAAACATTTTCTATGTATTAACTTGGAAATTCCTTTTAGCTTTAACAATGTGTGATTCATTGGCACAGCATGGTCTCAGATATGACAGAATCTGAGGAAAATTTAGAGATACATTAATTAATAATGCGATGCAATTAAACAATAATGTCTAAACATTTCCGGGGGGAAAAAAAGGTGTTGAAATATGATGATCATCATAGAGACAAGAAATATTATTGGAAAAGATTTCAGCAATTTGTATTCTTTTCTCTGTTAATTCGCAAACTGGTTGAGCACAACTTCAACAATGTGTCATGCCTCAACAATTTGTCTGCATGAGAATCATTTACAGACCCAACATTTCATTTGGTGTGACTACAAGGTGTGTGGTTGCTTGAGTAAAGTCACGAGTGACACAGATGCAAGGAAAATATGTTATTAATGGTGTTAGTGCGAAACATAATTTAGAATTTAAAAGCATATTTCTTCTCTGCAGCTCATTGGACTTTACAAATGTTTCATTAAGCTGTATTACCCTGCTGTCAGAGGGAGGTGACTATATGGCAAATATTATAATAAACAGCTATTGAGGGCTATTCAGATAAGAAAAGAACACTGCAATTCACAATATGTGTAGTTAAAAGAGAATAGGAAATAAATGTATCAACTTACATTGGCAGGCTGTGCTAAAAGCTACATTGGCATTAGCATAACTTGAAGCCATATGAAGAAAATCCCTTTTTGGCTATTCCTCAAGACAGTCGTGTGCACAATGGAACCATAAGCCCCTCTGTGCAGAGTGCCACAGCAGCACTTGAAGCCACGCAAATTGCCTGTAGTGTGGTCTAAAAAGTTCACCTCACCCACACCTAGCTTCCAAAAGAATTTCAAGTCTGTGAAGCTGGTTATGCACGAAAAATCTTGGGCGAATGACTTTTTTGTAAATTTGTCAGATAGTTTTGCTGCATACAAACCATCCCAAATTTTAGTAGCTTACAAGATAAAGCAGATAAGGTTTGCAAGTTGGTGGGGTTGTTCTTCTGGTACAGCCAGATGTTCGATGGAGCTTATGCATGCTTCTGTGGTCAACTGCAGGTTACCTGGCGGTCTTGTTTGCTCTCCTGTGTTTGTGCCTTAGCTATGACAACGCTGTCTCCTTCAGAACTGCATTCTTCAGTATGTTAGGCTGGGCTTGTTCTCATTGGTGCAGCAGCGTTCTCAGAGGAACAGCAGAAGAGTAGCCGGCCTCGGAGGCTCAGGCTGGCAACTAACACAGTGTTGTTTCTACCCCATTTGGCAGTCACATCTGCCAAATTCATGGTGCAGGAAGAGAGACCTTACCTTTTAAAGGGAAGAGCTGCAATACTCATGTTGTGAAGGCAAGGAAGAATTTGTGGCTGTTTTTGAATTCTACCACAGCTGTATAGTGAACATGTGTTATGTTTCTCAACCACTTTTAATCAGACAGAGCGAGACTGGGTCTCAAAAAAAAGGAGGGGGGCAACAATAATAGCAACTAATGTTTATTAGCTAATTACTACATGTGAGGCATTATATTAAACATTTCCTATGTATTAACTTAAAAATTCCTTTTAGCTTTAACAATGTGTGATTCATTGGCATAGCATAGTCTCAAATATGACAGAGTCTGAGGAAAATTTTTTAGGCAATTTACCATGTTGTAAATACCACTTTCACTAAAAAAAAAGTAAAAAGGGACTCTGCCATGTGACCTAGACTTAATAAATAAGATGTGCCTTTGTGAGATGTTGACTTGGAGTAGAAAAGGCACTATGAATAGTTCATTTCCTGGTGAAGATGGCAGAACATGGCAGAAAGACAGATGGCAATGAACCCACTGGTGGCTTCCCGGGTATATGAATTGCCTCTCCTTAAATCACATACTCTGAGATCTCTAAAGTGTGCTGCTCCCATGCTGGTACAGGTCCTGGTTGCCTAACCTTTAAGCTAGTTTCCCTGACCCTCCCATAGAATTGGAGAATTGCTAATATCCTTAATAAATTTTTTAAATTAGCCACAGTCATTTTCATAGATTAAAACTAAGAGTCTTGACTGGTAGAGTAGGAACATCGAGTATATTTCTTCATCTCTAAAACAGAATTAGTAACATACATTGAGAAACTGGTTCGTAGTTGGCACTTAATAAATATTAGCTTCTGAGGCTTTATGTTTTCTAAAAAGTTTTCATAAAACAAAATTCCTCATCTTTCTTTGGCAGACATAGCACCAAATGACACTGGTTAGTTTCATTTTATACTTAACTGTAAGGCTCAGACTTACTTTTTCTTAAAAGGGAAAATACTTCAACTTTTCACTTATGTTTCCAGACAGAAGATAACAGGGCTGCATAACATAGTAGAAATGCATTTGAAGAAGAGAATCAAAGGTGAGTGTCTGGTCTCACTTCTGTCACAGACAAGACAGAAGCAAGTCTCATCTTTTTGGCCCCTACATTATCCATACGATCAGGGAAAGTAGCTGTCTTGTTCACCTCAGAGGATGACTCTGAGACTTATATGAAATATTAGAAGCATAAAGACTTTGAAACTATAAACTTCTATGCAAACATAAGAGACTACTTTTTTAAAGAGGGATTACTCATCTCCTTATCTATGTTATAAACAAATAGAAATTTTGAAATTTTTAATATATTCTCAAAATTTATCTCCTCTCTGAGCCTCCTTTAACATCAGTTTATGTGTCCTCTATCCAGATTTAATTTAGATTAGTCCTTTCATATTTTGAATGGAAAAACTTAACATTTATTCTTGCATCCTGCAAAATAAACATACTTTACATAACCAAGGAATAGTTGTATTCTAAGCCCGATTTCAGAGGAACTATCACTTATATCACTTTTTTCCCTGGACCTAGCACACTGACCTATACAAAGTAGGTCAAAATTAATGTAAGGTGATGATGACTGTTAACAATAATAACACTGAAAATTATCACATTTATGGTAAGAATACAAAGTCATGAAATAATTACTTCATGGTCCTATCATGCTATATGTTCTTAAATAAATACGAGGAGTTTTCTCTTTAAAACTTTGATCTAAATCTTCTTAATACAGTATGATCTTTTGTTCCTTTTTATGATTTGTACAGATCACTTTAATTTATAGTTATTTTCAGCACTTAACTTGTTGTTTTCTTTTCTTTTTTTTTTTTAATTGTACTTTAGGTTCTGGGGTACATGTGCAGATCATGCAGGATTGTTGCATAGGTACACACATGGCAAGGTGGTTTGCTGCCTTCATCCACCCCCATCACCTATATCTGGGATTTCTCCCCTCATTATCCCTCCCCACACTCCCCACCCCCTGCTATGCCTCCCCTATTCACCCCCAATTGACTGCAGTGTATGATGATCACCTCCCTGTGTCCACATGTTCTAATTGTTCAAACCTGACTATGAGTGATAACGTGGTGTTTGGTTTTCTGTTCTTGTATCAGCTTGCTGAGAATGATGGTTTCCAGATTCATCTATGTCCTTATGAAGGACATGAACTCATCGCTTTTTATGGCTTCATAATATTTCATGGTGTATATGTGCCACATTTTCTTTATCCGGTCTATCATTGATGGACATTTGGGTTGGTTCCAGGTCTTTCCTATTGTGAACAGTGCCGCAATGAATATACATGTGCATGTGTCTTTATAATAGGACAATTTATAATTCTTTGGGTATATACGCAGTAATGGGATTGATGGGTCAAATGGTATTTCTATTTCTGGGTCCTTGAGGAATCGCCACACTGTCTTCCACAATGGTTGCACTAATTTCCACTCCCACCAACAGTGTAAAAGTGTTCCTATTTCTCCACATCCTCTCCAGCATCTGCTTTCTCCAGATTTTTTATAATTGTCATTCTAAATGGCCTAAGATGGTATCTTAATGTGGTTTTGATTTGCATTTCTCTAATGACCAGTGATGATGAGCATTTTTTCTTGTTTGTTGGCCTCATAGATGTCTTCTTTTGTAAAGTGTCTGTTCATATCCTTCACCCACTTTTGAATGGGTTTGTTTTTTCTTATAAACCTATTTTAGTTATTTGTAGATTCTGGATATTAGCTCTTTGTCAGATGGGTAGATTGCAAAAATTTTTTCCCATTCTGTTTGTTGCTGGTTCTCTCTAATGATTGTTTCCTTTGCTGTACAGAATCTCTGGTGTTTAATTAGATCCAATTTATCTATTTTGGCTTTTGTTGCCATTGCTTTGGGTGTTTTAGCCATGAAGTCCTTGCCTATGCCTATGTCCTGAAATTGCCTTGGTTTTCTTCTAGGGTTTTTAGGGCGTTAGGTCTTATGTTTAGATCTTTAATCCATCTGGAGTTAATTTTAGTGTAAGGTGTCAGGAAGGGGTCCAGTTTCTGCTTTCTGCACATGGCTAGCCGGTTTTCTCAACACCATTTATTAAACAGGGAATCCTTTCCCCAGTTCTTGTTTTTCTGTTTTGTGAGATCAGATGATTTTCTCAGATTTGTAAGATCAGGTGATTTTAGATGTGTGGTGTTGCTTCGGAGGCCTCTGTTCTGTTCCACTGGTCTATGTCTCTGTTTTGGTAGCAGTGCTGTGCTGTTTTGATTACTGTGTCCTTGTAGTATAGTTTGAAGTCAGGCAACATGATGCCTCCAGCTTTGTTATTTTTGCTTATGATTGTTTTGGCTATGTGGGCTCTCTTTTGGTTCCATATGAAGTTTGAAGTTGATTTTTCCAGTTCTGTGAAGAAGGTCGTTGGTAGCTTGATGGGGATAGTATTGAATCTATAAATTACTTTGGGCAGTATGGTCATTCTCACGATGTTGATGATGTTGATTCTTCCCAACCATGAGCATGGAATGTTTTTCCCTCTGTTTCTGTCCTCTCTTATTTCATTGAGCAGTGGTTTGTAGTTCTCCTTGAAGAGGTCCTTTACATCCTTTGTTAGTTGTATTCCTAGGTATTTTATTCTCTTTGTAGCAATTGTGAATGGGAGTTCACTTTTGATTTGGTTGTCTGTTGGTCTGTTATTGGTGTATAATTATGCTTATGATTTCTACACATTGATTTTGTATCCTGATAATTTGCTGAAGTTGCTTATAAGTTTCAGGACATTTTTGGCTGAGACGACGGGGTCTTCTAAATATACAATTATGATGTCATCTGCAAACAGAAATAATCTGGCTTCCTCTTTTCCTAATTGAATATGCCTTATTTCTTTTTCTTGCCTGATTGCTCTGGCTGGAACTTCAAATACTACATTGAATAGGAGTGGTAAGAGAGGGCATCCTTGCCTTGTGCTAGATTTCAAAGGGAATGCTTCCAGTTTTTGCCTATTCAGTATGATTTTGGCTGTGAGTTCGTTGTAAATAGCTTATATTACTTTGTGATACATTCCATCGGTACTTAGTTTATTGAGAGTTTTTAGCATTAAGGGCTGTTGAATTTTGTCAAAGGCCTTCTCTAAACCTATTGAGATAATCATGTGGTTTTTGTCTTTGGTTCTCTTTATTTGATGGATTACATTTATATACTTGTGTATGTTGAACCAGCCTTGCATCCCAAGATGTAGCCTACTTGATTGTGTTGAATAAGCTTTTTGATATGCTATTACATTCTGTTTGCCAATATTTTATTGAAGAATTTTGGGTCAATGTTCATCATGGATATTGGCCTGAAGTTTTCTCTTTTAGTTGCGTCTCTACCCGGTTTTGGCATTAGGATGATGTTGGTCTCATAAAATGAGGTGGGGAGGATTCACTTTTTTTGTTGTTTGGAATAATTTCAGAAGGAATAGTACCAGCTTCTCTTTGTACGTCTGGTAGAATTCGGCTGTAAACCCATCTAGACCTGGGCTTTTTTTAGTTGGTAGGCTATTAATTACTGCCTCAACTTCAGCCCTTGTTATTGGTCTATTCAGGGATTCAACTTATTCCTGGTTTAGTCTTGCTCTCCGTGCAAGTGTCCAGAAATTTATCCATTTCTTCCAGATTTACTGGTTTGTGTGCATAGCGTTGTTTGTAGTAATCTCTGATGGTAGTCTGTATTTCTGTGGAATTGATGGTGATGTCCCCTTTATCGTTTTTATTGTATCTATTTTATTCTTCTCTCTTTTCTTTTTTATTAGTCTGGCTAGCAGTCTATTTTGCTGATCTTTTTAAAAATAACAGCTCTTGGGAAAAAATTATCCAAGCAATAAATTAAAAAAAATAATAATTATACATGGTTGGCAACAAACAGAGCAATGAAATTATGTGGTACAACGAAAACTGAATTTAAAAACTGATTTCATGTAGGAATACAACCAATTATTTAAAAAACATAGAAGCATAATACAATGTTTAAAACTACAAAAAGGAAATACAAAAGCAATGGTAATTAATTCAGCAAAAGTGACACTTTAAGTAAAGGGCAAGTGAGAATTTACTTAAACTTCGTCTTCTTCCATTTATTTTTATTGAAAGTTTAGTTAAATTCTCATAAAATAGCAAACTTTCTATTTCTTGTTTTTAATTTTTTGATAATGGTTTTATGTATTTTCCTAAACTGTTTTGTCCATAAAATCTACCAATT
This sequence comes from Plecturocebus donacophilus, assembly GCA_004027715.1. Classification (NCBI taxonomy): domain Eukaryota; kingdom Metazoa; phylum Chordata; class Mammalia; order Primates; family Pitheciidae; genus Plecturocebus; species Plecturocebus donacophilus. The sequence continues at coordinate 56,490 of PVKP010004731.1, forward strand.
TTTTATTTTCATTTCAGAAATTGCTCTTTCCAAACCTTAAATGGACCTCCAATCAAATATTATCAGTTGTAGTAATGATACTTAAAAGTGTTCAATGGCCTCTCATACTTCTTTAAAAAGTATCCAACTCCTAAAGAGAACTATGAGTGCTTACATGAGGTTGCCATTGCCTACTGTTATCCTCACAGTCTATCACTCTTCTCTTCACTCACCAACTTCACTAACCACAATGACCTTTCTTCTACTCCACTGAACATGCCAACACCTTATATAATGAATTCTTGTGTTTCTCACCAACATAATTTCATTCTGTTCTCTACTCAGTATTTTTCAACCACAATGACTTCCATTCTGTACCTTGAACATGTGAAGACTTTTCTCAGCTCTCAGGGCCTGTGTTTACTAATCTCTCTACCTGAAACCATCTTCCCCATTCTTTCATTGTGTGGTCTGTTTTTTTCTCAAATCCCAGACATGAGCTCAAATGTCACACGTCCACAGAGCCTTTTCTTTACCACTCTATCTAAATCATATCTCTTCTCACTCTCTCTTCTATAACACTGATTATTTACTCATAAACAATGTTTATCTTATTTATTTATTTGTTGACTTGCTTGTTTTCTATCTCTGAAGAGGAAGTTCCTTGAGAACAGTAGGGTGCTGTATTTCCAGCAATATGCTCACAGCACCTACTGCAATGCCAACACAATCTTTATTTCTTGAACTACTAATCTGCTGCTCTCCTTTCTCATAATCTACGTTCTGTGCTATCCTTTTGGGACAATATTCTCTGCCTCTTATTTTCTCCTAGACATTTGACTTATTATGCCACCACACAAACATTTTTATAATGTGTCTAGTTTGTTTGATTACCATAAGTCTTATAAGAAATAATATTTTTATTCTCAGATATTAACTAGGAAGAATTTATCTTGGCATATTTACTATCTTTATGTACTGGATAGTACTTTTTTTCCAGTTACTAACCTCATTCTCAAACTCTTCTGTGCTTTTCAGGTATGAAAGCATAAGAATTGCTTTTCCTAGAATCACTTTAATGCAGAGTTATGGATTAAATTCCACCAATTTACATGAGAATTGCAAAACAGAAGAAGAACAAAGGCTAATGTTGTTCTAATAGCAGCAATGAGCCTCTCATGATCTTTAGCACATAGTAGATACGGGTTTTTAATAGCTCGTGAGCTTTGTATAAAGAATTACCCATTTGTTGCTGTAGAAAACCAAGATTATCCAGAGTGGTTTTGATATTTATTGTATTACTTGATTTCCTAACTACTGGGGACAGTAGCTCAGATTGTTGTTCCCCAAGCTTTTCAATGTATGTGGGTGTATGTGTGTGTGTCTTAACAAGTTTAATTCCTTTGAAAAATTCTTTTTTTTAATACCTACGGAGTATATTTGTTTTTTTCTCACAATTTAACAATAATTGGTTAATCCCACAGAAATACATTTTAATACACTGATTCTGCTGCCAAACTTATAAAAATAATTGACTTGACAATGACATGTGTGGCATTTTTGTGAGAGGACACCAAAGTCACAAAGACTGGAGGTAGAGACATAAGATTTGAATCTCTGAGATGAAAATTATATGGTAGACTAGTGACTCCAAAAATGATGATAGATAGATAGATAGATGATAGATAGATAGATAGATAGATAGATAGATAGATAGATAGACAGACACACAGATACAGTTCAGGAGATCAGTAGGAAAACACAGAAGATAAAATGGAGCAAAACTGACCCTGACCCTACTTAGCTCACAACATTGAAGAAACTTCATTTCCTTTCTTCAGCCCAAAAAAATAACAGTTTTGTCGTGATCCAAGTAGATTGTGATTGAAGTTCTCCATATTGTGCAATAACTTATTCAAAAAGCAGGATATGTGATAATGTGGCTAAGTCCAGAATGCTGATCAAATGAAACCAGCTTACTCAATAGTCAAGTGGACCATATGGAATACATTTCATGAGTTTAAATGACATTATTTTTTTTTTGCACTATTTTGGCCCATGGAGGTTCTGGTGAGCATCCAAATATTCTTGTAAAAATAGGTCAAGATGACTGATTCAAATTAGAAGTCAACCAGTCACAAATATCTGATAAAATATACTTTCCCATTTTGTGGCTTTAAAATTGTGTTGGGTGACATAATTACTTTTAAACTCAAGATCTTTGGACTGATTTGGGAGTGTATCTGTGATATGGAAATATATTATTCTACATATTTATTTTATACTTATGTCTAGCCAATTAGGACACAGGCATAGTGCAAGCAAAGTATATTTTGTTCTGCTATTAGTTTGCTTTTTTCTTCTGCTATATCTTCATTACCTAGAATAGTGACTATATTTGTTGGCTGAATGAAGAAATGAATTAGAGAATACAACTATTAGTGTATGAATAAAATTCTCAATGTAAAACACACTAAGGGCTAGTAAAAGTATTGAAATATTTAACTATCAAAGGCTCTTAAGGTTTCTCTAAAATGTCTCCTCATGGATACATTACCTTCAGGAGTTCTCAAACTTTTAGCCTCAGGGCTCCTTTACTGTCATGAAAAATACTGAAAAAAATGCAAATGGCTATAATGTATGTAGTTTAAAAATATCAATATTAATTGTATTGAAAATTGCCACTGAATTTTAAAACACATGTAGTAATTCATGTTAAAATAATAACCCTATTACATGCAAATATAAATACTTGGGTAAATAATAACTGTCTTCCAGAATAAAAAATAAACTAGTGAAAAGAGTGACATTGTCTTGTATTTTTTAAATTTTCTTTGACATCTGTCTTAACAAAATAAAATAACAGCTGAATTCCCACATCCACTTCTGCATTTAATCTTTGTGAATATGGTGTATTGGTTGAAGTATGTGAAGACAACTAGCTTCATGCAAATATGTAGTTAGGAGAGAAAAGTATGTTAATTGCTTTTCAAAAACTTGTAGATACTGTTCTTTTATACTACACCAAAACTTGTCAAGTCATGGCTTCCTTAGTTGCAATGTAGAATCCGAAACTTTATCAATTAACTATTTACACTGTGTTGCATTAAAATCTTATGAATTCACCATACTCTATGAAAATATGTTTTACCTTTGCATGATTTTGTAACATCACTTATTGGTCATTTGAAATGTGTTTGTTTGCTGACTTATTAAAATATCACAAATGTTTACACAAATGTTTAAACATTATATAATGCTTAAAATCATATTTATTAATATCATATGCAGTCTCATCAGAAATGTCTTTCTTGCAAAACTCTCAAACTCATGGGAGCAGATACATGTTTTCTAAAATTTTAATTTTCACTTGAATGCTCAACTTTCATTATTAGCAAAAACCAATGTTACCTGTTTTTCATGAAGTGACAGGCTCACATTCTTTAATCATGAAGAAATGCTTCACAAATACCCAATTCTTAATAAACACAGTCTGTCAAATTGTCATTTTTTTCAAGTATAAATTGTATTCAGTGAAGAAAAGCAAATATTTAGCTTACAACACAAACAATTGCCAATGATTCTCCTGGGAGCAACCATTATGAAATAAAAGTGTTTTGCGTATTTCCTATTGTATCACAATAAATATTACAAAGATATGTAATCAAGGGTCAAGAAGTAATAAAATTAAAAATTGTTACTATTTCATCATTCCGTGAGGAAAAAACAAGTATTTCCTCTATTCTTAAAGCTCATTACAGACCTCTCCTGTGACCAGATGTGTTTGGGTTTTTTGCCACAGACCAAGCAATTCCTTAGTAGACACTGTCTCAGTCCATTTTATGCTGTTTTGGCAGAATATCTGAGACTGGGTAATTTACAAAGATCGGAAATTTATTTCTTACAGTTCTGGATGCTAAGAAGCCCAACATCCATGGCACTGGCATTTGGTGAGGGCTTTCCCTCTGTATTCTCACATGGCAGGAAGTGGCTGGGTAAGTATGAATGGACTTCCCAAAGCCCTTTGAATAGTGGCAATTAATCCATATGAAGGCAAAGACCTCCCAACCTAAACACTTCCCAATGTTGTTGCATTGGAGATTAAGTTTCCAATGACTGAAATTTGAAGGACACATTCAGATTATAGCATTCTACCCCGGGTCCCCAAAATTCATGTTCTTCTCATATTTTATTCTATCCCAGTAGCCCCAAAAATCTTAACATTTCTCAGGCTCAAATTTTCCTACAGCTGTTTTGTAAATTAAACAAGTTATAGACTTCCAAAGTGTATTAGTGGGACAGGCATAGGGTAGATATTCCCATTCCAAAAGGGAGAAACGGGAAAAAAAGAAAGACGTGTCAGGTTCCAAGTAATACAAAACCCAACATGGCAAACAATATTAAACCCTAAAGCTTAAAAATACATATTATATATATTTAACTGCATGTCTTGCCACCTAGACACACAGGGGTGGGAGGAGTTGGGCCCCTGAGGCTTCGATCAGCTTTACCTCCATGGTTTTGCTGTGTGCAGCCCACATTTTCTCTCACACATTGAAGTCATATGCCTGCAGTCTTTCCAAACTGGCATTGCATGCTGGTGTTACTACAGTTCTGGGGTCCAAGAAGTGACCCCACTCTTATGGTTCCTGTAGGCATTGCCCTAGTGAAGACTCTCTGCAGTGTCTCCATACCTGCCGCAGGTCTCTACTCTACCTGGGCTCTGAGACTATCCTATAATTCAATTCAATTCTGACACCATCTACCTGGAGGTAGTGTCAGATACCACCTTCTAAACCCAAGACCAGCTACTTACCAGACTGGCTACAAACCAGTTCATGTAATCTCTTCTTTGGATTTGAATCGTTTGCTAGAACAGCTCACAAAACTCAGGGTAATACTTATGTTTGCCATTTTATTATTAGGGAAATTACAAAGAATACAGATGAACAGCCCAGTGAAGAAATGGTTCGGGCAAGATCTGGGGTGGTATAGAGCCTTCCTGCCCTCTGGGTGTGCCACAATGCAGCACCTCTCCTCCATGTGTTCAGCAACCCAGAAGCTCATCAGATCTCATCCTTCAGGAGTTTTTATAGAACTTAATATCCAGCGTCCTACCCTATCTTTCCTGGAGGCTGGTTGGTGGGCTACAAGTTTCAACCATTAAATTCTCTAATCACTTGGTCATTCTTATGATGACCCCATGCTGAGGCTTTGTAGGGGATTCACCCTAAGTCACTTCATTAGTATACATTTATATCAAAAGGGGCACATGATGGATAACAAAAGACATTCCTACCACCCAGGTAATTCCAAGTGTTTTGCGTTCTCTGTGATGGGAACTAGGGACAGAAACACAAATATATTTTATATGATGCCCCAATCATGCTCTCACTTTTCCTGGCAGAGCATGGAGCTAAGAATATAAAATGGTATTACTGCAGTTGGTACTAATATCTTGATTCATGTTAAGGTACCAGTAGTTTTACCCACGGCTGTTTTCTTACCATTACAGAAAATATCATGTAGAGTAAAAAGCAGATAATGTTTTAATGTTACTATGACTGCTACAGACCTCCTAAAAGAGTTTCAGGGACACCTAGGGGTTTGTAAACAGTATTCGGAGAACCAACACCTTGATTAATTTATAAAGTGGGTTTCTCAGTCATCTAAGGTTAGAGTCCTGATACTTGGTAGCATTAACAGCAAACTCATTTAAATGAAGCAGGTTTACACAGGTTGCTAGAGTAGGATATGCACCTGAATGATATATTTTAATCGCAGAAGGAAATATAATGGCCAATTTGATTGTCTTTTTACTGATGTTGTCAGAGGCTTTCGAACCAAAGTGACTCCATCTTAAATAGAGGCTGGGTAAAATAAGGTTTAGACCTACTGAATTGCATTCCCAAAAGTTTAGGCATTCTTAGTCACAGGATGAGATAGGAGATGAGTGAAAGATACGGATCAGAAAGACCTTGCTGATAAAACAGGTATAGTAAAGAAGCCAACCAAAACCCGCCAAAACGAAGATGATGATGAAAATGACCTCTGGTCGTCCTCACTACTCATCACACACTAACTGTCATGCAGTAGCATGCTAACAGATGCTTCCCCCAGCATCAGCAGTTTACAGATGCCATAACAATGCCCAGAAGTTACCCTATATGGTCTAAAAAGGGGAGGAACCCTCCATTCCAGGAATTGCCCAATCCTTTCCACAAAAACTCATGAACAATCCACCCCTTGTTTAGCAAATAATCAAGAAGCAACTATAAGTATACTCAGTTGAGCAACCCATGCCATTGTTCTGCCTATGGAGTAGCCATTCTTTTATTCCTTACTTTCTTAATAACTTGTTTTCACTTTATGGATGCGCCCTCAATGCTTTCTTGCAGAAGTCCAAGAACCCTCTCTTGGGATCTGGATCAGGACCACTTTCTGGAAACAGTGCCCACAAACACCTGGGGTTCTCTTTTTTCCAGGAATATAGTAGGCTTACATTTCTCTGCTCTTATTTCAAATTTGATGTGCTATGTAAGTTGCTTTGGCCAAACTGAGTGGCAGTGCTAACTGAAATTCTTGGTAAATCTAAGACTCAGCAAGTAGACTGATACACCCTACTTCTGCCAGAAGAAGGTAAAACGAAGTCAAGACCCTCCTCTTTGTGGAGCACGTTGTCCCAACCCACTGCAGGTGAAAGATTTCCAAAAAACACTGCAGTGATAGATTTCCAAAGGATAGCAAACACTGCGGTGAAAGATTTCCAAAGGATAGCAACCTCTGCGCCGGGGCCTACCTGGTACCTGGATGTGGATGGCAAGAAGCTCAGTCAGCCCAGCAAAATGTAACTTCAAATGGAAGCAGGGCTGGGGATTTATTTACTCCACTCCAAGCCCAACAACATCACGCAGTGCTGTGCACCTGAGGCTAACCCTTTCTCAACTGCACCCAGAACTCTTGTCAAGGGTGGATGGGAACACAAGGTAGCTGCAGACTGAGCTGGGAAAGGAAGGCTATGTGGAACTGTGGCCAGCCAGGTCTCACTAACAGCTGAACAGGAGGCCTGCATCACTGTTTCAGCACTGACTGAGTGGTGACGTTAAATATTAAAAGCTGGTAGGTAGAACCAGTGCCCTATACCAAGGCTGGAATGCAACAAAAGCTCACTAAAAGTTTTGCCCAGGCCTTTCCTTGGCCTTGAAGCATGATGAGATAATGAAGGAATTCTTAACAGCACCTGTTTAGAATTAAACAAGTTTTATTGGGGGTCTGAAGAAACTCCCCATGTCTCCAAAAACAATTTTTATTGGGGATCTAAAGGAACTCCCTGAACCTCCATGATTTAGCAGGAGACAAGATAAAGGTAATCACACCTGGCACCTGGACCCACTTAGATAAAGTAAATTTACCGAGACCCCAGAGGTAGGTCTTCCAGACTCAGACCTTAGTTATAGATTAGAAGCTAATCACATGTCTTCAGATGAATGCACACTTAAATGTAAACATACAACTTAAAAGCTGTATGAGCTCTGGAAAACTTTGTAGTTTTGAGTTGGTCTGGTGATATTTTCCCGGTCTTCTCCCTGTACTGCATTACAGAAATAAATCATTTCTTTCCCAGTTCGTCTGCATCTCATTACTGGGGCATGAGAATAAGTAGCCCCTCCCTCAGTTCCGTCTAGGAACAACACGTGGCACTAGAGTGGGGTGTGAGGCAGCCTGTGGCAGAAAACCCTTCTTGGGAAGGGTGGGAGGCAGGCATAAGTGAGCTAGGATTCAAGTCCCCGGTGCCCGGTTTGTTGTTTCGAGGAATTCACTTACAAAATTCACTTTGACAAATAAAATTATTAAGACTATTGAGATGGCAGATTTGGTTTCTCCTGAGTCTTCTCTCCTTGGTGTAGGATACATTGGCTGCCTTGTCCCTGAACTTCACAGATATTTCATCTGTGGATGCCCATCTGTGGGGTCTCATTTTGTCTAAAATTTTCTCTTCTTAGAAGGGCACCGGCCGGGTGCCATGGCTCACACCTGTAAATCCCAGCACTTTGGGAGGCCAAGGCAGGTGGATCACGGCGTCAGGAGTTCAAGACCAGCCTGGCCAACATAGTGAAACCCCATCTCTACTAAAAATGCAAAATATTAGCCAGGCATGGTAGTGGGCCCCTGTAATCCCAGCTACTCAGGAGGCTGAGGCAGGAAAATCTCTTGAACCCGGGAGGCAGAAATTGCAGTGAGCAGAGATCACTCCATTGTACTCCAGCCTGACAACAGTGGGAGACTCCATCTCCAAGAAAAGAAAAGAAAAGGAAAGGAAAAGAAAAAAGGGAAGGGGAGGGGAGGGGAAAAGACAGAAAGGAAGAAAGAAAGAAAAAGAAAGAAAGAAAAAGAAAGAAAGAAAAAGAAGGAAAGAAATGAAAGAAAGAAAGAGAAAAGAAAAGAAAGAAAGAAGAAAAGAAAGAAAGAAAGGAAAAAATAAAGAAACGAGGGAAGAAAGAAAGGACACCAATCAAGCTGGATTCAGTTTCACCTTGACAGCCTCATTTTAACTTAATTGCTCCTTGAAAGGCCCTCTTCAAACACAGTCATGGATTAGAGCCCATTCATATAACCTCATTTAACCTGAATTACCTCTTTATAGTCTCAATCTCCAAAGACGTTCTGTGGTAGTTGGTGTTAGGACTTGAACATAGGAATTTTGGTGGGACACAATCAACCCATAAGAACATTCATATTCCCATCACAGATTTTAACTCCGTTCACGTTCTGGACTACTTTCATTCATAAATCTCTGTCCCTATCTACATATGTCTGTATATATTGATTTATTTAAACATAGAGCATAATTTTACAAAGATTATATGGATAACTTTTCCTTTAAAGTAAAACACTATGTAAATATAAGTCTCCAGTGGGTTCTCTTACAATTCCAGACTACCTTCAACTTTCTACCATAAGATTTGATATGCATTTTTTTCACTTATTTTAGGTATTTTACAAATGTATTTATGTTCCCAGATACTCCTTATCGAATATTTTAAGGTTATTTATGAATGTTTCAATCCCCTTTCAAAGACATAGGTAGATACAGAGCCACTAAGATCAATGGCTGTTTGGAGTTCCCTTATCATTGCTTTCAAGAGTGTGTGTGGGGTAGGGGGAGGGGTGTGTGTGTGTGTGTGTGTGTGTGTGTGTGTGTGTGTGTGCATACAGGCTGAAGGAGAGGACTTCAAGGTTGTAAAATATCTAAGCCTGCTTTATTAGCCTTAAGTAAAACCTTTGGGAATGACCTTTTCATATTAGTCGAGGTTTTTAGGTCAGGAGCATACAAAGGCAGATGTGTTTGCTATTTGCATGAATTTTATATTTATCCATGTTAATTAAAATGGACTTTATATGTGTGAATTCATTAAATGTCAAAATTGCATGAATATCTTTATTTTAAGAACCTTTTAAAAATCAGTTTTTGTGTCAACTACCTCAGGAATTCTATCTCATGATCATCTTATGATGGAGCCAAGTCTCTTTTGCATATTTTCAGCTAATATTTGAAGCCAACCAGGTTCAGATCATTATTAATTTATATTTCTTTCCCTGGAGAAAGATTTTTAAGTGAAACAGAATATTTCAATCTAATAATCTGTAAATTTTAAATAAATAAAAGAATATATACATATGTAAATCTCAGGCAAACTTCAAATTAGTGTTCAACAAGACTACTCAAAAATTAGTCAACATAAAGCAAGAGTTGGTCCATGTATGGAAACTTCATTTTATTACTTGTTTAGACATCCGTATGTGGTTGACTATGTATATTTACTCAATAAATGTTTACTTTTTCGGCAAAAAAATAAGAAATTCATCATTTAATTATTATTTAAATAAATAGTTGAAATATGGAATTCTCCATGTTTTCATAATATTAATCTAAACACTTTTATTTGCTCCTGTTGCCCAGGCTGGAGTGCAGTGGTGCGGTGCGCAGCTCACCGTAACCTCTGCCTCCTGGGTCTCCTGCCTCGGCCTCCTGAGTAGCTGGGATTACAGGCACCCACCACCGTGCCCAGCTAATTTTTGTATTTTTAGTGGTGACAGAGTTTCACCCTATTGACCAGACTGGTCTCGAACTCCTGACCTAGTGATCCACCTGCCTTGGCCTCTCAAAGTGCTGGGATTACAGGCGTGAGCCACCACACCCGGTCAACAAGACACATTTTAATTGCCCTTCTGGTCAAAAGTTCTGTCATCAAATTAACCAGGTATTCCCTAATTCAGTTTCATATATACATTTGTGTATTTAGTAAGAAAATTCCTTTCTCTAAAGAATAGGAACAATATCATATGGTTTTTATTGTGTTAATCTTACTTCATATATTAATCCCCCCCTTTTCTATTAACTCTACAGTTCTTGTCAGCAGTTTTATTAACAGTAACATTCTCTTATCACCAAAAAGCAACAATATCAACACTTGGACCTTTCTTAATACTGTCATAGCACAGTTAATTACTTGTATACATCATAAAATTTAAGTTTAAAAAGATTCCAGTGGCTATTCTTTCTTTTCTGTTTGAATGATTAACAAGCACATTTTTAGCTTCTAAAGTTGTAGCCTTAATTTAATTATACTAATTTCTTACTGATATACTATTACTGTTCACATATACAACTACAGCAAAGTAAACCCACTGTCAACAAAATATGTAAGCCAGAAACGCACACACACACACACACACACACACACACACACAGATGCAGAGCAGATATCATATAAAATATGTAAGCCAGACACACACACACACACACACACACACACACACAGATGCAGAGCAGATATTATATAAAATATGTAAGCCAGACACACACACACACGTGTGTGTGTCTGTAAGAATTATATTTATTCTGCACCTTTGCTTACTAATTAAAATTCAAGCTAAAAATTGTGGTACAGTTTTACATACTCAAGTGAGTGGTTCTCTTTCTACATAAATGGAAAATATTTAACCCAAGCAGCATTTCTCATACCACAGCAGGCATTTTTAATTTCCATTAAGAATTCAAGTATCCTTTCTTCAAAATGCTGGAACTAGTGTTGATTACTCTCTGCTTATAGTATGGTGATGGCTCAGGCACAGATGTTTCAGATTTTTTAAAAAATCATATATCTATAAACATTAAATCAACAATATTTACTTTTTAAAATATGATGTAAATGTTCCATATAGTAAAACAATTGCAAATGTTATACTTATGGAACATGTAAATGTTGGTTTCTTCCTAATCATCTAGTTGCAATTAATCATAAGAGATAAATTTCATATGCATTTAATTGTGGTAATTTCACAATTAATAACTGCAGTCAATAATTTGCAAATGCAGCCTTTTCCCTCAATTGCCATATTACTCTGTTTCAGTTGCGTTAACAAAACACCACAGTCTGGGTTTCTTGAGCAAGAGAAATGTATTTTCCCACAGTTCTGGAAGCTGAAAGTCCAAGATCAACTGTCCAAAATGACAGCAGGGTTGGTTGCTCCTGAGACCTCTTTCTGACTTGCAGATGGTTTCCTTCTTGCTGTGTCCTCATGTGATCTTTTCTCTGTGTGTGTGTCCATCCTTAATGTTTCTTCCTCTTATTATAAGGACACTAGTCCTATCGGAGTAAGAACCCACTCTTATGACTTATTTACCTTTAATCATCTCTTTAAAGGAAAGATCTCTAAATACAGTCATATTGGGAGTTAGAACGTCAACATATGGATTTGGGAGAGACCCAGTTGAGTCTATAACAACTGCTCTTCTTGCTTGAGCAAATTGTTGACACCATGTAATAAACTGACCAAACTTGTCTCTTTAATGGCTTGTACTATAAAAATTCAAATAACAGTAACAATAAAATGCCTGTGGTTCATCAAGGTTGACATGATGAGGTATCTATCAGGATAGGGCCAGTAGTTTAAGTTCCTCAAAAATTTACTGATGGTAACAGGAAAGCTTGACACTAAATCTTTTAAACTAATTTGATTTTTGTAGACAAACTGAAAATATAACCAAGTTTTCAAGGATAAACTTATGATAATCAAGTTTATTTGACTGATATGGAATACAGAAATGTCAATTGATCCATGTTTAATAAAAAATATAATAATCCCTTAAGCTAAAATAGTCATATTGGCAAACTATAGGAGGACAGTGGGATATTCTTGACATCTTTTAAGGATCACTAAATATTTCCATTATTTCTGAAAGCTTTCGAGCCTTTTCTGCAAAAACTAAATATGTGCATGTAAACTTAGTATTCAGTGCACAATTTCCTTGGGTTATAAATAGTAAAACACATCTCTGTGATTGCATTTACCATGTGGCTCTTACTTTGGGAATAAGAGAAACTTGATTTATACACATTGAACAGATAAGCTCAATACCTGTTCACATAAAGAAAAAATATAGTTCAAAAGGCACTGGTAAAATATCATCCTAGTAGAGAACACTATAAGCCCTATCTGTATTTAGGCTATGCAAGATTCAGGGAAGAGCTAGGATTGCTCAGCCCAAGGTATTAGTTTTGTCCAGATCATAAAAACTTGGCAAATGGGTGTCTAAAACAAACTTACAACATCAAGAGATTTATGGGGAGAGGAGTTTTCTTGGTGTTTCCATGTGTTATATATTATTTTTCTACAGTAGAAATACTTATAATGCTGAATTTTACCTAAGCCTTATGGTTCTAGAAACAGTAATGGTTAAGAAATCTCCCACCCTTCTTACTGCAAACAATACGCTCCCCTTGTTTTCCTATGGCAAAGGCCAACAGAGTTTCCAAATTTCCATTCTTTGCCTTATAATTAGCTGAATGTCTGGTCCCTCCCTAATTAGTTGGAACAAAATGTTTTTTAGCCCAATTTTGGTTAAGTTAATCTTCTTCCTCCAGGTCCTGGAACCTCCATGAACTCTCAGGCTGAGCCAGCGTTCAACTCCTCCTTAACAGTCCTCCTGACAATAGGCTGGTCTCAGGGTAAACATTGTCTGATCCACCATCTGAACACCCCACCCTTCTAATCTGCTTCCCACAGCCACTATTTTAGTCTCGTTTACTCTTCCCTATTAAAGAGAAACTCTTTTTTCCTGACTCTTGAGACACTTGCAGAATCTTAAAGTCACAGAATTCTCCCTGTTTCAATACACTCCCTCCTTCAACTGTTACAGTCCTGATTCCCCTTGTTACAACAGTCTTTTCAAAGAAAGTATTCAATGGGTGCAAAAGTAATTGCAGGTTTTATCATTGAAAGTAATGCCAAAACCGTAGATACTTTTGTACCAAACTAATATTTCCATAGTACACCCAGATTTGTCTCTTATTTGGTGAGACCAACATTATTCCTTTATTTGGTGTCCAGTATAGTTTTTAGGATGTAATAAATAACTAAGAAATATTGGTTGAGAGAGTAATCAGTTGAATTGTCTCTTCACACAACACACAACTTAGTCTTTATTTTCTTATAGAAATTAAGATAGCATCTGATACTTACTAGTATAGCCACATACAAAGAAAGAATAAGAAAAACATTAGGAAGGACACAAATATATTAGATGATAGATGAGAGTTTCTCCCACAATATTATAGCTAAATTCATTTGACAGTCTATAAGGCATATAACTGATATTATAAAAACTAGGGAACTGCATCCAATGTCAAAAAACCAGCCTTCAGAACTGTGAGAAAATAAATTTCTTTTGCATTAACATAAATACTATGGTATTTTGTTAATGCACCCAAATAGACAAATAGGGCAGTTGAAAAAAACAAAGCTGCAATTGCATATTATTGATTGAAATTATGAATTACCAATAATTCAGTCTAAGACAGGAGCCTACCATCTTAATCACAGAAATAAGATATTTTCTAGAACAATTTGTTACCTCATAACTCTCCCAGAAAACTGCTAATAAAAAGTTACAAATAGTATTTAACTTAATTTCAGGATTTTGAAAACACTTCTAAATATGATCCCCCAAAAATGAATGTACACACTCCAGAATGGTAAATATTATTGCTACATATTGTGTATATCTAGTTGTAATTTCCATTGATTTTTAGAGCGAACTGTGATACTACAAGAAATTATGTGGTTTTCTACAGTAGAAAGGTCTAAATATACCATTATTAGTAATTTGATTTTTAAATGAACCTACATATTCCTTTGGTTTTATTTGTTGGCTTATAATATTTTAACGCAATTTTCTTAATGCAAAATACGGTGGATTCCTCTGAAAGGATGAATTATAAGTTTTAAGATATTTTAATCTTATAATTTGTTTGTATTTTCTTTAAATCTTCAAATGTACCTACCTGGCAGTGGTTCAGAGGCTGAATGATGGAATTTGGCCCAATTGGATATTTTTATTATAGATATTAGAAGGACTTTAGAAATTACCTATATTCTATTTTCTATACTTTGTTGCTCAGAAAACCAAAGAAAAACAAAATCAAGCATGTTGCCAAAATAACCATGAGAGTAGGAAGGTATGAAAGCAATTGCCTAATCCTATCTATACCCTTACTGTGCTTCAAACCTAATTTACAAACATGAAATCAGATTACAGTTTTTCTTATTATTTAGTATCATATGAAAGCTGTTTTTAGATGACAAATACATGATGCATTGAAGAAAAATTTTTCATGCAAAATTAGTTATTTCCAAAAATGCAAATGACTGAACTCTGAGAAATACTCTGTCAGTTACTCATTCACAGCCAGAGGTAATTTAAATATCTCATTCACAAATGATAGTTCAGCCCATCTATTCATTAAGGATGAAATTGGAGCAGTCTACAGCCTGTCCTGCCAGTTGCCTGGCTGTCAATGTTCAAATGGCCCAAGTGACCTATCAAGACAACGTTTCTTAATAAAGATTAAATATACCGTTAGGAGGTTTAGAAATGTGTTAAATGTGATAACTCTGCTTTACGAGTGAAAACATAGTGGTTATTTGAATAGTACCTTTATCACTGCAGCATATAAAACATTTTTGCTATCTACCAAATAGAATATTAAACAGTATGTTGGTTTTGAGATTTGTCAAACGTAAATTCAGATGATCAAGGATTTCAAGGATCTAGCTATGACAGATACTTAAACTGCCATTAAAGAAACATAATTATCATTGCTTGGTTTTCGAAACCATAACATAGTTTTAAAACTACATACATCTATAAAGTTTCCAGGAATATCATAGCTTTCTGTATGAAATACAACAATGAAGGTGAAAAAATAAAAAATCAATAGCTTAAAAAGTAAAGGAAATTGAAACAATTAGATTAAATTATGAAAGTGTGTAATAAATGGATTTATAAATTGAATAGATAAAAGAATTTTACCAAAGTAAATTATCAAAGTAAAACATAATTTATTTACTATGGTACATGTCTTGTGCCTCATAATCTGGCATAAATCAAACCACAAGGTGGAATGTTATTGAGATTCTCAATGAACACAAACAACATTCATTATAAATATTCAACTAAAATGACACTTGAAAAACAAGCGATATGATTAGCTACAGCAAAATAAATTCATTAAAAGAAAAAAGGTTTTTTTCTTTTTAAAAGAGACTTTTTGACTACGAATTAAAAATCAAAATAATTTATTTCAAACTTTATATATTTTAATTTGGTATTACAATCAGAAAGATAGCCTGACCTGTTATACAAACTTTGCATGCAAACATCTCCATCTTTTATTTGATTAAGCTTAGATCTGCACAAACAAGAGATGAATTATTCTAACGATAAATTCTCATTAAACAAATCAGCAAAGTAAATCAGCATAACTAGAGGAAATATACATATCCTATCATGACGGATTCAAGTTAAAAAAAACATAATTTTTTATGAAGTCAACTAATAAACAGCATAAATTCCAGTGTGTTTATTGTCAAATTTTGCATAGGTGAGGTGGGGAATAAGTTGCCTCTACTTCAATAGGCATCTAGCCACTGGCTTTTTGTGTTTCTCCATTGACATAATTTATATACCACCAAGTTGGCACCTTTAAAAGTGTACAGTCCAGTGGTTCTTAGCATATTCATGAGTTATACAATCCTAACTACTATCTGATTACAAAACATTTGCTAGAAAAGAAACCCATTAGCAGTCACTTCCCATGCCCTCTGTTCCACAATGCCTGTCAGTCATTAATCTACTGTTTATTTCTATTTATTTGTCTATTCTATACATTTAATAATTTACATGAAATCAAAAGATGTGTGGCCTTTGTATCTGGCTTCTATCAAGTATCATAAAATTTCCAAAATGTATTTATGTTGCACCATGTTGCACTTTATAATCAAGTAATATTCAATTGCATATTCTGTATTGTAATTCAATATTACATTTTGTCAGTTTACCATTTGATGGACATTTGGTTGTTTCCATTTTTGGCTACTATGATTAGTACTGCTATGAATTTTTACATGCAATTTTTTGCATGAATATGTTTTCAATTCTCTTTGATATTTATCTAGGAGTAATATTGCTGAGTATTATGGAAACTCTAAGTTTAACACGCTGAAGAACTACCAGAAAGTTTTCCAAAATGGCTGCATGGATTTTATACCTTCTAACAATGTGTGAGGGTTTATTTTTCCACATCCTTGTTACCACTTGTTATTGTTTATCCTGATTATAGTTATCTCAGTGGGTATAAAATGATGTTTTATTGTGGTTTTAATGTACGTTTCCCTAATAACTAGGATGTAAAGCATATTTTCATATGCTTATTGTTTATTTTTATATCTTTCTTAGAAAAATGTCTATTCAGATGATTGAAATGTTTATCTTTTTGTTGCTGAGGTTTAGGAGTTTTATATACCTTCAGGAATTTAAATTTTTATCAAATATATGATATCCAAATATTTTCTCCCATTATATAGATTGTGTTTTTAACAGTGTCTTTTGATTCAAAAACACTTTTAATTTTCATGAAGTTCAATTTATCTATTTTTCTATTGTTCCTTTTGCCTATTGTGTCATTTCTAAGAATTTTTGCCAAATTCTAAGTCATAAAGATCTCCTGTTTTCTTACGAGAATTTTATATTGTTAATTCTTATATTTAGGTTTTTTATTCACTCGATGTGGTTTTTTCATATGGTGTGAGGCAGAGGTCCAAATTCATTATTTTATGTATGGATGTGCAGTACTCCCTGCACCATTTGTTAAAGAGACTGTTCTTCCACCATTGAATGATCTTGGAAATAATGTAAAAAATTAATTGCTCAGATATGTATGGACTTATTGCTAGACTCTCAATTTTATTTATCTGCATGTTTCCCCTATGTAAGTAACAAATTCTTTTGAAAATTATAGCTTTATGGAAAATATTGAGCCTGGCCAGTGTATGTACTTCATTTTCTTTTTTCAAAATTGTTGCACTATTTTGGGTTCATTTCCATATTAATTTTGGGATATGTTTCTCAATTATTTCTTTAAAAAAGTTAGCTGGGATTTTTGATAGAGATTGCATTGAATCCATAGATTAATTAGGGAAATACTGTTATTTTAACAATGTTAAGTCTTCGAATCCATAAAAATTGAATTTTTTAATGATTTGTCTCTTTCTTCTTATGTTTGTTTTGTTTTTTCTATTTTTGTTGTTGTTGTTTTTTGTTTTAATTTTTTTGTAGAGACAGAGTCCTGTCCAGGCTTGTCTCAAGCTCCTAGACTCAAGGTGATACCCTTGACTTGGCCTCCCAAACTGCTGGGATTACAAGTGTGAGCCACCATACCTGAGCTATGTGTCTTTTTTTTTTTTTTTAACTAAATGATGTTTAATAGTTCTCAACAGACAAGTGATACATTCCAGTTATTTTAGCTAGGTAGGCTATTCTTTTGATGCTATTCTAAATTGAAATGGTTTATTTATATAATTTTTATATTTATTGCTAGTGTGATAATACAATTGCATTAGGTGCATTAATCTTTGGTCCTACAACCTTGCTCAACTTCTTCATTAGCTCTAATATTTATTATTATTATTTTCATGAATCCCTTACAATTTTTTTATATAAAAGATCAAGTCATCTTAAGATAGAAAGGATTATAATTCTCAGTTCTTCCTTTCCAAAATGAGTGACTTTTAGCTCCTGATTTTAAGGTAGAAGTTCTCAGTATTTCAACATATTCTGCAGATGCCTTTTAGCAGGTTAAGAAAATTTTCTTTTCTTCCAAGTTTAAGTAGCTTTCTTATTAAAAAATACTGAACTTTCTCAAATGCTTCTATGCATATTTTGGGATTATTCTGTGCATTTTGTCCATTATTGTATTAATATAATACATTGTGTTTTATTGATTTTTTTGTATGTTCAACCAACATTGAATTCATGGAATAAATCTCAGTTGTTCTTGATGTAAAATTCTTTTTACATGTGGCTGGATTTGTTTTTCTAGTATTTTGTTGGAAAGTTTGAGATCTTTTACATTTGTATTTTGATCTGAAGTATTTGATTTTTGTATTAGTTTAAAAATGGCCTCATAAAATGAGTTGAGAAGTGTTCTTTTCTATTTTTAGGAAGCATTTGTAAA
This sequence comes from Plecturocebus donacophilus, assembly GCA_004027715.1. Classification (NCBI taxonomy): domain Eukaryota; kingdom Metazoa; phylum Chordata; class Mammalia; order Primates; family Pitheciidae; genus Plecturocebus; species Plecturocebus donacophilus. The sequence goes on from PVKP010004731.1 coordinate 75,047, forward strand.
AGATTAGGGTTGATTCCTCTTTAAATATTTGGGAAAATTCAGTAGAGAAGCCATCTGGTCCTGAGCCTTCTTTTGTGTATACTTCTCTGGTTACTAAATCAATCTCCTCATTTTTATAGGTCTTTTAAATGTATCTGTTTCTTATAGCATTAGTCACAGTAGTTCATGTCTTTCTAGGAATTTGTCAATTTCCTTTGCATTATCTAATTTGTTAATTTGTCAATTTCCTTTGCATTATCTAATTTGTTAGCATATAATTGAGCAGAAGTCCTTATAATCCCTATTATCACTGTAAGATCAGTAGTGATGTCTCCTCTTTTATTTTTGATTTAATAAATTTAGTTATTTCTTATTTTCATGGCTAGTCTAGCTAAAAAATAATACATTTTGCGAATGTTTCAAAGAACCAATTTCATCTTGTTGGTTTTTCTCCCTTGGTGTGCATTGTATATTCTGTTTATTTCCTCTTTGTTCTTTATCACTTCCATTTTCTGGTTGCTTTATGTTTAGTTTCGTCTGTTGGTTCTAGTTTCTTAAGGTGAAAAAATAAATGATTGATTTGAGATCTTTCTCTTCTTGTTTTAAAATATAGACATTTAGAGCTATCATTTTCAGTCTGAGAACTGCCTTTGCTGCATCTCATAAGTTTTGATATATTGTCTTCATTTTCATATATCTAAAAATATTTTATGATATCTTTTGTGATTCATTCTTTGATCCATTTGTTGTTGTGTATTGTTCAATTTTTACATATATGTTTATTACTCAAATATCCCTCTTTTATTGATGTCTAATTTCATTCCACTTTGGTTGGAGAAAAATACTTTGTATAATTTCAATCTTTTTATATGTATTGATATTTGTTCTTTTTTATTACAAATGACAGCTCTGTGCATTGTGTGCCATTAACACATGTTTATACTTATTGATTTATATCAAATAGAAGGAGAAAAAACAAAAACAAGTTAACATTGTCATTCATATTTACTTATGCAGTAAACTTTACTAGATATTTTTCTTTCTACAGATGATTTCAAGTTACTGTGTTTCTTTTCAACCTGACAGTCTCCTTTTAATATTTCTACTATTACAGTTTGACTAGTGACTAATTCTCTCCAGTTTGTTGTTGTTGCTGTTCTAATTTAGAAATATCTTAATTTCTCCTTCTGTTTTAAAGGATTATTTTGATGGGTACAGAAGTCTTGGTTGGCAGTCTTTTTACTTTCAGCTTCAGTAAGACTTCTGACTGCTTCCTAGACTTCAAGGTTGGTGATAAGAAGTCAGCTCTTAATCTTATGTGATGAATAACTTATGTTTTGCTGCTTTCAGTATACTTTTTTAAAATTTACTTTCACCAGTTTGATTATGAAGTATTAGGTGTGGATCTCTTTGAGTTTAGGTGTGATCTCTGTGAACTTCTTGGGTATGTCAACTTAAAAAAAATCGAATTTAGAATGTTTTCAATTATTAATTTTTGAAAAACTTGTTATGCCTCTCTTTCTTCATTCCTCATGGACTCACGTTGTAAGCCTCTTTGTATTTTTAATGATGACCCATGTTTTTCTAAGGCTGTTCTCATTTTTTGTATCTTCTCTGTTCCTTGAACTGGATAATCTCAATTGAATCTACCTTTGAATTTGCAAAATCTTTCTTCTGCCTGCTGATGTTTGCTCTTGACCCCCTTTATTTGACTGTTTTATTTAATTCATTTTATTTTTTTAACTCCAGAATTTCTATTTTATTCCTTTGTACAGTGTGTATCTTATTACTATATTCTTTAACTGAAAATGTGGCATTCTCATACTTTACTTTTTTTGGACAGGATTTTCTTTACTTCTCACAATATATTTTTAAAAGTGAATTTAAAGTCTTTAGTAAGTCGAACATGAGGGTTTCCTCAAGGATAATGTTTGTTATATAATAGCATTTTTCTTGTATATGGACCATATTTCCTTTTTTCTTTGTATTCCTTGTTTTTGTTGTGGAAAACTGGGCATTTTGAATTATATAATGTGACAACTCTGAAAATCAGTTTCTTTCTCTTCTCTTGGGTTGACTGTTGCTGCTGTTGGTGGTTGTTTTGTTCTTGTTCTTTTTTCTTCCCTTAACTTTCCAGAACTAATCTACTAAAGATTGTATTCTTTCTTTTCTATGGCCAGTAAAGTTTCTGTTTGTTTAGTTAATTGCTCTGCTAATTATTGGAGAGATTTTTTTTTTTAACACGTAGTCCAGTCTTTGCTGAGAGACCATGCATGTGTGGCATGCCTTTGACACTCCAGTTGTCAGTTGACAACTCTGCCTTAGCTTTTACTTCCATCTTCCTCTGAGATTCAACACTGGCCAGAGTTGAGAGCTTTAGACCTTCTAGAATTCTTTCTGGGCATGGACCAAGCCGTATGCATACACAATATGAATGTCTTGCTAGATTCCCCAAAATATATCATGTTTTTCAAAATCCCTATGGACATCTCATTCTCTTGCTTTCCCTTTTAAGCTTTCTTGTTAACTTATTGTTTGGCTCCAACTATTATCCACTACCCTAGGCAACTCTTGAAGGTAAACAATTATCTCAAAATGTTTCAACATACAGCTCCAGGGAAAGACTTTTCATATTGAGTGAAATCTGACTGAGTTTGAATAAAGACAACCTGGCAAGCAGAGACTCTCAGTGAACCACCAGACAGGCCAATAAATAATGATTCTCTGAGAGTGAAGCTTTGGAAGAGCTACAGCTATTTATTCTCCTTCTGATGGCTGCTACGATGTTAGATTTCACCATGTTTGCAGTTTATTGGCTTTCAAGGTTAATACAGAGCTAAAGACGGGGAGGAGGGGGTAGAAAAATAGCAAATTAAATTGTCATAAGCCTCATAGTTCATACTGAAATTCAACTATTTTTCTTGAATAAACATATTTCAACCCCAGAAAGCCTTTTGTTTATATCCAGATATCTGGAAAACTGGATTCTGACCATTTTTGCTAGTTTTCTTCTTGCTTTTATGGGAACAGATATTTCAGAGTTCCTTAAACTGCTATTTTTGTTGCCATTGCCCACTGAGCCTACAGTTTTTCAAGATATTTATTTAAGTTTCCAAGCACTTATCCTCATATTGCAAACATTTTCATCAAAAAGAAGCACATAAATATAGTCCTTCACTTCCTACCCAATATGAAGATTATGCTATCAAGAGCTTTTCTGGTCAGTTTCCAAATCCCAGCATTATAGGTCATTAAGAGAATGAATGGTCATCATTAAAATATTACCAAAAAGTCTATTTTTTTCATTCCCTAAGGTCATACAAATTCAGTTATTTCCATTATAATACTAGTATTTAGTTTAAAGGCAAAAGCTTGGAGCATGATTATACTGCTGCTTGACTGAATTACAGTAGCCTATTTTAATTAATATCTGAAAAGCTCAGTTTACTCACATGTGACACAAGGGAATCCTGGTTATACCTTATATTTTTGGTTGCTTGGATGGAATTAAATCATTCTTACAAGCCACATAAGACATATATAAACCCAGAATTCAATTAACATTATTTATTATTGAAGTCTTTCCTAAGTGTTTCCACTTCTCTAATATCTTGTTCCCTCACTAAGTCTCTTTTATGACTCACTTTTTCTCTTCTAGCCAAGTATTTGAAAAAGAAAACACTTAAAAAATGTATTTCATTAATCAGTTGGTTTTCTTCCTGGTCTAGAGATTAGTTAGTTGTTTAAATGGCTTGAATAGAGAGTTGAGTCACTCCACAAAGTGTAGTTAAATGTGATTGTGTTATCTTTATCATAAATTTCACCTTTGATGTGATATACGCAAATACATAAAGAGAAAATATAGTGAGTTATTTTTCAATGTCATTTTCTTACTTAGATCATTAAGGAAGGTAAAGCGTTATATTCTATATCAGAATGGATTGCATTTATATTCTTTCATTTCTAAAATAGGTTTCTCCCTTTGAAATGGAAACAGTTTTCTAACTTAAAGTAGGTAATTATACACTCCATTAAACAAGTAATTAACAGATTACAATTTGAAAAAAAAAGAAAAGCTTGAAAATGAGCAATTTGGATTCTGAATGTGAAGAGTAGTGTTATAATTAGCATAATACCTTTAGACATAGATTAACAAGTACACAATAAAAATGAAAAAAGAAACAGTCTGTTTCTTCCATACTGATTATACACCACAAATAGTATTTCATGAGTCAAACATTCACATGGTTTTAAGAAAGCTTGATCTGAGAATCATTGTTATATTACTCTAAAATTCAAAAAGATAAGATTTTGATGTATAAAATGTTTGCAATCCTAAGAGACTACAACCCTTCAGAGTCAATACTTTAAATCGTCATTCTACAATAATTCCCTGAGGCAAATGGCCAATTCTAGCAACATGTGTAATTTAAATTAGTAATTTAAAATTGCAAAAAAGACAGGCTCAGTTTTTGTAAGGGAGGTTCATTTCCACTGCAAAGTTAAAAATATGCATAATGGGAAGTCAAAGGAAACATGTACATTAAGTCTATATTATTCTGCCTTCTAAGAAAAATAATGCATCCTAAACGGGAATAAAGGACCACACTCCTTGCTAATTTGCTGTTTAAGAAAAAAAAAAAAGCCAACCTGTGCAATATAGTTTGACCCCATCTGCACAAAAAAAATACAAAAATCATCAAGACATGGTGGCACATGTCTGCGGTCCCAGCTTCTTGGGGGGCTCGGACAGAAGAATCGCTTGAGCTTTGGAGGTCAAGGCTGCAGTGAGCCAAGATCACACCACTGCACTCCATTCTGGGTGACAGAGTGAGATGTCTCAGAAAAAAAAAAAAAAAAAAAAAAAAAAAAAAAAAAAAAAGGAAAGAAAAAAGAGGAGAGGGTGTACACAGAAGAGGAGGCGTGAGATGGAACGTTGCAGGGGTGAGAGTGCTGAGTTACTGCAGGTACCACAAACAGCTTCAAATAGTAGTTGTAAAACAAAAGTCTGCAAGTCCAAATAATAACCAGTCCTGAAATAAGATGTGTATTTTTTTTTTCCATGCAAAATTCTGGGCTAAATGCCGCATTGAAATCACAGCAGCAAGGAAAAAAGGAGAGTTCTTCAGACCAGGTCTTCTAACGAGACTGTGTTCCTATCTACCTCTAGTAAAATCAAAAGATGCACAAGGAGTAGGTCATTCAGTCTGAAATCCATGCTCCTGATTAAAGTCTGATATTTCTGTTCTGAAATTTGAGCTGACCTTGTGTGTAACAAATAAAAGAACCCATATGTTGTTTCCATTCCATATTGAAAATAAACAACAGAACACTCCATAAAAAGAAATTTGCTCCTACCATGTTACTAAAAACAGACATTCAATATATTCAAATTTGCCAGCATGAAGATGCTACAGAGAATGTCAAACAGCTATTGACTTCTGAGTCGTTATTTCTATACGACAGTAAAAAGACACTTGTTATATGCTACTATTACATTTGCTTTACAGTTATCTTAGTAAAAAAAAAAATACTGGTTTGTGTTACCTTGTGCCATTACTTTATAAAATTCTTTTGTGATCCTATGTTAATTCTTAACTCATTTATATCAACATATGCAGTGCTATTCTGGAAAGGTTTGTTTCATACATATGAATACTTTCCTAAATATTTGTAACATGCAGCTACAGATTCTAGCTGTTACAACACATCCAATGTAAATGTTAATAATGAGAAATTGTGTAAAACAAGCTGAGAAACCTGAGTGATTAATCTATGGAATGCTACTTTGGCTTGATTTGAAAGTAGATATGTAGTGGGTGGTCAGCGGTGGGACACATTTTAACTTGAGTTTTCTGCCCATAAAAAATGACTTTTTGGTCAATCTCATTGCATTTCTTAAAAGCAGATAATGCATCACCATGAATGTCTTCTATGTGGCAGATGCAGGATTTGTTTATAAGAAATTATTGCTCAAGGCTACGCTTGTTGCCTAAGCACTGTATTTGAAATTGATAACAGAATAAGAAATATACCAGACTTTAGTTCTTGGACATAATTCAATAATGGCAGCTACTTTTCCAAAGATCAGGAATACGTTGGAAGCATGTTAGTTTCACAGGGCAATTCCAGGTGAAAATTTAAAATATTTTGATTTCTCAAAAGGTTGCAGAGAGTTTTCTGCTTTCTTGTTTCAAACACCAGTTTTAGAAATCACATGCCTTGTCAGCCATTTTGGGCATAGAAAAGTTTCTGGTATTTCGTGAATACACTTTATAGCCCTCAAGCAAATACTTAGGCCCTTATGCTACTGCTAACTTCTAAGTACGGTCTGGAGCTGATTATTGACAGAGAATAGTAACCAAGATTTTCCAAGTTCCTTATAGCTCGGAGGTACCATGTTTCCACAGAATAATCGGTACTGGTAGATTTTTATGTCACATCAAACCATATTTAACCATTTTAACCTTGATTTAGTAGGAATTTACAAATTGCATAGATAGATATTCTGGGAGCTTCATGTCTGTATCTGTCCATTTATAAATGTTAAATTTTGCTAACATTTATGGAGCTTGTAATGGTTAAATTGTATACGTTAATGTGGCTAGACTATGAAATTCAATTTTCAGTGGTCTAGTTGTTACTTTATATCCCTCCCCTAGACCTCACCCCAAACAGGCCCCCTGTGTGATGCTTCCCTGCCTGTGTCCATGTGTTCTCATTGTTCAACACCCATTTATGAGTGAGAACATGTGGTGTCTGGTTTTCTGTTCTTGGGTCAGTTTGCTGAGAACAATGGTTTCCAGATTCATCTATGCCCCTGCAAAAGACAAGAACTCATCCTTTTTTATGGCTGCATAGTATTCCATGATGTGTATATGCCACATTTTCTTTATCCAGTCTATAGTTGATGGACATTTGGGTTGGTTCCAGGTCTTTGCTATGGTAAACAGTGCCACAATGAACATACATGTGCATGTGTCTTTATAATAGAACAATTTCTAATCCTTTGGGTATATACCCAGTAATGGAATTACTGAGTCAAATGGTATTTCTGGTTCTAGATCCTTGAGGAATTGCCACATTGTTTTCCACAATGGTTGAACTAATTTATACTCCCACCAACTCAGAACTTAAAGTATAACAACAACAAAAAAAAAAATAGAATAAAAATAAATCAATTAAAGAGCTTCAAAAAAAAAAAGAAAGAAAAAGTTTTGTAGATAAGATTAATACCTACGATCTGAAGGCTTCAAGTAAAAGTGATTACTCCAGATAATGTAGGTGGAGCTTATCCAATAAGCTGAAGGTTTAAGAGGAAAAAACTTTTCTGTGAAAGAATTATTACTAAATGTTTGGATTCAGTTAAATTCAATTTAATTTAAATTTAATTTGAACATTCCAACAGATATTTGTCATTAATTATTCATTGGAGTATTTATCAGTTCCAAATGGAAAGAAATCATTTTACCATTTGTATTTTCAAAAATGTTGAGAGCACTTTATATATGCTCAATGCTATGCATAATTCTGAGGATACAGAGGTGAAAGATGATTCAAAATCTATGGTGGTGTTAGTCTATTTGGAGAAATATTCATAGATGGTGGAAATACAGGAAGGATATTTGGAATGACATTTCAGACACAGGGGCACCATGTACTGGAACTTTAAAGAGAGTGAAATCATGAATGTGATAGTCATAGTAACCAATGCATATTGAGAATATATGGTGCACGTAGAGGATGTTGCTGAGGGACTGAAGTCAGGTAGTCAACCATGGTCACATTTTTTTATCTGTATTTTGTTGTTGTTGTTTTTTAAGACGGAGTTTCCCTCTTGTTGGCCAGTCTGGAGTGCAATGGCATGCTCTTGGCTCACCACAACCTCTGTTTCCTGGGTTCAAGTGATTCTCCTGACTCAGCCTCCCAAGTAGCTGGGATTACAGGCATGTGCCACCACACCAGGCTAATTTTTTGTGTTTTTAGTAGAGACAGGGTTTCTCCATGTTGGTCAGGCTGCTCTTGAACTCACAACCTGCCTTGGCCTCCCAAAGTGCTGGGATTACAGGCATGAGCCACTGTACCCGGCCATATTTTTTTATATATACAATTTAATGTAATATGGGTATGTGTCCCTGCCCAAATCGCATGTGAAGTTGTAGTCCCCAGCATTGGAGGTGAGGCCTAATGGGAGGTGACTGGATTAAGGGGGTGGATTTCCCATGGTTTAGCACCATCCCCTTTGTGCTTTTCTCATGATAGTGAGTTCTCATGAGATCTGGCTCTTTAAAAATGTGTGCCATCTCCCCCTCCTTGCTCTCTTGCTCCTATATTTGCCATGTGGCTTGCCTGTTCCCTTTTCACCTTTCAGCATTATAAGTTTCCTGAAGCCTCCCCAGAAGCTGAACAGATGTTGGCATTATGCTTCCTGTACAGCCAGAAGAGCTGGAAGCCAATTAAACCTCTTTTCTTTATCAATTATCCAGCCTCAAGTATTTCTTTATAATAATGCAGGCATGGCCTAAAACACAATTATAAACCAAAAGTAAAATTCTAAGCCTACTGAACTGACCCCTCTTTGGTCAAGGGCATTCCAAAAATAACCTGAAAAACTATTTCAGGCCATGTGGGACTAGGTGCCCCCACAACCTACCTCACTATACCCGCCTCCCTTTGGAATGAAGGCACAACTGACCAGCATTAACGTTAAAACAGAGACCTTAAAACTGACAACAGAGTCTTGGTAGCAAAAAAAAATCTGCATGACAGATAGCAGGCCCTGAAAAAAATGGAAATATTTTATCCCAAAATATATTTATTTTACATATTTTGAAATGACCTTGCCAAACTGTCTCTTATGGGGAAAATGTACATTCTGTAGAGAATCCCCTTCCCTTTCCAGGTATTTTCTCTGATACAGGAGTCAAATTAACTAAGAGTCTGACACCTTTTAAAATCTGATAAGAAACATTTGCAATCTATTCTCTCTGATGCCTGCCAACCGGAGGCTTTATCTGTATAATAAGAACCTTGGTCTCCACAACTCCTTATCTTAACGCAGACACTCACTTCCATTGATTCCAGGTCCTTAAGTAATCATTGATCTCTTTCAACCAATTGTCAATCAGAAAATCTTTGAATCTACCTATAACCTATAACCCTGCCCCCACCCACAACGGCCACCCAACCCCCAAACCAATGTATAGCTCACATGTATTGATTGATGACTTATGAATCCCTAAAGTGTTTAAAACCACTCTGCAGCCTGACCACCTTGGGCACATATTCTTAGGGCTTCTTAAGATTGTGCCTTGGACCATGGTCACTCATATTTGACTCAGAATAAGTCTCTTCAAATATTTTACAGAGTTCGATTCTTTTTGTTGACGTAATTTTGTAACTGTTAAAAAGAAACGAGGATGTTTTTATAAAAATATCCACTCCAAAATATAGTAGCTTTTATTATTAGCAGTGTTGACCTCATAAAATGTGATCTAGTAGTTATACAACTTTTGACATATAGAGAATATTCACTACATGTCCTATCTCTTTATTTTTGTGTCACTTCAATCAACTACACTTTAAACTATCATATGTCAAGCGTTTATTACTGTGTTTGATACATCATAAACACCTGAATATTGATAGGTAGCTTTATAAATGTACACACAGAAATCTGTATTTTTTTCACCCAGCAAGCACTTTAAGTACCTCTTTTGACATTATTCAAAATCCTTAATGAAGTGACTTCAACATAGTACTATTACTTCTAACTGGTTACATAACAAAATATGTGACCAGATTACTGATATAAATAAAAACAAAACTCAGCAGTATAAAAAACCCTTTGGGAATGTAAATACTGCTTTGAGAATTGGAAGATGTAGGTTTTAGAGCTAGCTATAATGCTAATTACTGCAATATGCTTTAAAAAGCTCTTAAAGTTCACTGTTATAAAATGAACAAGTTGAATTAAAAGATTCATGAAGCCCCTTTCAGCTCAAACAGTTCAAAATTGTGGACATTTATACTCTGAGTCATATACAAACAAATATTACCAAAAGAAATTATAGAAGATACCACTAAATCTCTGGTATCCAAGCAATGAATTGGTGAAACTTGTCTTGGGATTACAGTATCAATAAAAATAAAAAGTGTGTCATTACATTTTAGGGCACATAGATACTTGGATGTCTGCATGATCTAAGCTAAAAACCAAAATCATCTCCCTCTCTTTTCGTTCTTTTAAGGCAAACCTCTTAAATATCAGAGCCATCTAGTAGAATCTGCAAAGTCAACAATCCATCCTTGGGACAAATGTTTGAGGTATGCACTATTGCCTTCGAGTCTATTTAGGAGAAAAGAGGTGAAATAATCCTGAATGACTAAGGTCACTATTTTCCCATAGTCAACAATCAGATAAATCTAGATTCCATTACAAGTAGAGATTGACTAGCTGTTATATAGATATTTCTTTTCTTTCAAACATTGATAGTACATTTCTTCATATGCATTTTAACTTCATAGTGTCTCTCTGGGTAGGATATTTTTCCTAAGGGAAGTAGTTGACTTACTCAGCTGTTGTGTTTTCCTTAGAGTAACAATCACGGTTTGTAGTTCCAAAAGGTGGCTATTGTCCCAAGTGTCACTTTATTGTCACAGCCTGTCCTGACATTTGATGCCAAGTGTGATGTGTAGGTTGGGTGACTAATAAAATCTGTCTAATAACCAAATGTGGCAACAGTCACTTGTCTTAGTCTCAAATACTTGGAACAGTTGTTCCCAAGACCTGGAAATATTTCTAAATTTCTAAGGAAAACTTGTCAGGTTTCTAAATCAAGACATTTCTTTCCAGAGCACAGAAAACTATATTTCCCAAATGGCACAAGAATAATAAATATAATTTGTTTTGAAACAAAGTATTAGTTATATTTTTATCACCAATACCAACAGATATGTAATATTGACTGAAATACTGTTGACTTTTTGCAGATTTTTAAACTGTAATAAAGACTCCAATTAACAAATGAGAATCAAAGATTTATATGCTTTATACGTATTATACAAAAATCACTTTTTTTCACAAGATTCCATCTGTCCCATGGCAAAAATTTTAGTGAAATGATATAAATTTAGTTATCCAAATACTTTAGCTATGTGATACTATACTGGATTTTTTTTTATCATGGATACTAAACCATATCTTTAAATTGATTAAAAGTTAAGAAAGATTTATCCTTCCATCTCTCATTAAGATTTTTAAATTTAATGTACTGGTTCTCAAAATTAAGTCATTTATATATTATGCTTATGTTTTTTAGCCGTATTTGCTTACCAGATTTACTGTTATTTACTTATCATTTTTATATTGTTTCTCTTTTTTGCTTAATAAATGCATCAAAAAGAACATTTTATAATCGTTGTAATAATTAATACCATTATGCCAGAACATTATTGTTAAAAATTTTAAAAACAAACCAAAAAAAAATTCACTATTAATTTAATCAGTGTAATAATTGCATCTTTAAAAATTAATTTTTCAAAAGGAATAGCATATTTATTGTCACCAAATAATAGAATTTTGAATCCTTGAAACTTAAATTAACATTAATATAGTGCTTGATATAATAGAACAATTCCATTGTTTTTTATATTAATCTATTAATGAGAATTTCAACTGAAACATGTACATATTTGAACACTGGAAAAACCTAGTTCCTTTGTGATAATTTATGGCATAGAGAATTCATTATTAGTCAAAGTAAGATAAATGGCTTTGCATAAGAAAATTTCCTTTAAAAGAAATCTGAGGTGTTCTCTAAATTTTGTTCTTCTGAATGTGTCAAGTAATCTGGTAACATGTGCAATGCCAGGGAAGAAGAGCATGTCATGGTAGTACGAAAGTGTTGTTCATTTGGGAAAGTATGTGTGAAGGCCACTTACTTTTGTTATCCTTCAATGACGTCTTTATAATATTCAGAATACTTTTCAACAACTATTTAAAATAAATTAATAACCAAGTCATTCTGACATGTAAAATAATCTAACAAACCATGATCCAGGCTTGATGGCTGATGCTCCAATCTTGTCATTAATGAATTTACTCTGTCTTTCATGTGGAAAACTGATACAAATGAATTTTGTGAAGTTGCTGTTCAATTGTGCCGGTATCTCTGCAAAAAATTTTAATATGCAAAAGCAGTCCCTAGTGCATACAACATCATGTAGTAAAAGTTTTAGCTCTAAAACGAAAGTTGTTATTTTGCTTCAAATAGAAAAGGATAGATTTTTCAGCATTTAAAAAAATAGATTTCACTACAGAACTATATATCTTGTAATTTCCCATTTCTAGATAAATATTAGAAAACATTTTAAGAGTTCAGTGGTCTCTCTTTACTGTGATTGATATGTTTTTACAACTTTAAATACGGTTTTTAAGTCTTCCTGCAGGTCTGGGTGATGTGGGTAGAGGGTAGTGGGTGTAGGATACGGGACATTACTTCCTGTGATACAGTTTGACTATGCGGAACAAGTGCTCCTTGTGTATCAACTGTGAGTGCAGCGCCTCTCATGCTCATCCCAGTATATCACCTCCAGATTATGTCACGAATTTATCAGTAAGTTTTAAAATCCTACTCCAGTTGTACTCATTGGCAAAGACTGGCAGAACAGAAGTCTGCATGATCTCAGTGTTTAGCACAGTCACCATAACACACACTTAATACTAAGATAACATCAGAGGATTAACTTACAGTGAATAGAATACATTTTGTTATATTCATGAAAATATTTGCTGCCTTCAGTTTGGGTCCATATTAATAATTTTATAGTAAACCATTTCTTTTGACAGAAGCACTTTACCAGTTTCTTTGCTTGTGTTGTCCCTATTTATTATTTAAAATGTTTTAGCAGTATATTTAATGTTTATTTACTCTTACCCCAGAAACTATAAGCTTTGCAAGTTAATAAAACATGATAAAAAATATTCTAAAGCCTTACATTTTTATTGAATTGAAATACTAAAAAATTTCTAAAACGCGGGGATATCCTTTTTTCTCCTTCTTCTTTGGAAGTTTAACAACTGTCTTTGAGGTCAGACAGTATAATATCTAATTGTGCGTGTGTCACTGTATGTCATTTCGGAATGTAGAAGCATCTCTAAACCTAAAGGAATTAGGTTGCTTTAGTTTAGGATGTCATGAAAATTTTAATTTCAAATGCATTTTCATAATATTTTGAATATTTGCTTTGCAGCTGATACTTTTACAATATTAACAGGAAACTCAGATTATCAATTAATGAGTGTCTTTGAAGACATAAAGATTTCATCACAATCAAACCTAACAATACTAATAGTAGAAGTAGTAGCTGGAGTTTGATATGTATACAGTATGTCTGATATTATTCTGAATACTTTAATCCTATTGAAGTTTTTATAGCACTCATGATACATTTAAGTAACTTCCACTTTTATGCATTAACAGTTCTTTTTTAAAAAAAATTTATCCATAACTTATATGTATTTGTTATTTATTTATTTATCAGTTTTGTTATACACATACTCCTTAACTTACACTTGGATTATATCTTCACAAACTTATAAGTCAAAAATATTGTGAGTTGAAAATGCAATTCATACCCCAACAAACCCATTGTAAAGTTAAAAAACTGTAAGTCAAACCACCATTAAGTCAGTACCATCCATATATGTTATCTGTGTATATGAGCGTGTACACACACTTGCACACACACACATCATATATATATTAATATGTGTGTGTGTGTGTATTTCTATAGTCGAGTGTTTGTTACCCCCAGAAATTTATATGTCAAAATCCAGTTCCCAATGCAATAGTATTAGGAGATGGGGCCTTTAAGAGGTGATTGGATCATGAGGCTGAAACCTCATAAATGGAATTAGTGCCCTTATAAAAGAATCCTCAAGCTTCTTCTGCCCTGTGAGAATGCATAGAGAAGATCCCTCTTATGAACCAAAAGACAATTTTCACCAGACACTGAATGTGTCGGTGCCTTGATCTTATACTTCCCATCCTCCAGAAGTGTTTGGAATAAATTTTTATTGTTTATAAGCAACCCAGGTTATGGTATTTTGTTATAACAGTCCAGATGAACTAAGAGGCGTGTGTGTGTGTGTGTGTTTGTGTGTGTGTGTGTCTTGAAAAGAGTTCACATACTTATTTTGTTTATATGTAGTTAGCAGGCTTAATATTAACTTTCTGACATGGAGTTCCAATACTCTGAAGAAAAAAACTAAGATAAAATACATGTCAGTTAAGTATATGAAAGTCCATGCCTCTAATTTATATGATCCTACTATCTATACTTACAAACTGTAATGATAACACTTTCAGTTTTGAAGATTCACCCCTTCACTGGTTTTCTGAGCACCACATCTATAATTCACCTGGTCATCCTAAGGCTGATTACTATGCCACTGCTTACTTGAGTAGAATCCTAAAGCAGCAAAACCAAGAAATATTCTATGCTTAGTGTGTTGGTTATATTTTTCTAATGTGCATAGAAACAAATATCCAAATATTAGAATAATTACTGCATACCTACCAAGTTAAGCTTTCATACAATACACAAGTTACCTATAAAATTATTGTAATAATTAGAAGTGCTCTTTTGGAGCTGAAGGGATATAATATTTTCCCTTAATTTATCCTTATCACTTGATATGTCAACAGTGCCTTTGGTTGTTGTTAATGCTCATGTTATCCCTTTGAGAATAAGACAATGATGGGCGGTGGGGGTGAGATTGCAAGAGAAGAAACCACAGAAAAGTCCAAAGTTACATTGCAGAAAGGCTCTTTAAAAAATCCACAAATAAGAATATATGGAGAGTGCAGCTGTTAACCCCAGAACTGATGACTGTACATAAAAGATTGCAGCAAATGAAGATTTTATTCTCCCCTCTCTGACTTTCTAAAATGACACAGAAGCTTGCATGTTCTGGGCACCATTCCCAGAAGTATTGCATTTTCTCCCCAGATCCACAGATGTTCTTCTGGGAATGAGGTGGCAGAACTGACAACACAAATGAGCTGACAGTGTGCAACCATTCCTGGAAGCACTGCCTTCTGGAGGGGAGACTTTCAAGAAAAAAACACTAAATTTAATTCAAGAAAAAAAAAACCCACTAAATGTTCAGTCCATTCTGTTCTTCATGTATCCTGTGTATTTTTTAAATTCACAGATTAATATGAGATGGGAGGGAAAAGCTAGTTTGTGGGTTTTTTTGGAGAAATTACTAATATATTTTTTGGAACTGGAGACATGATGGTTTGAGTTATTAAAGACTGGAGTTTCTGAGGCACCATAAAAATAAAAATTGGAAAGAGTCACATAACCACCAACAGATCCATTTATTACTCTTTACAGGAGCATAATTTAAAACTAAAGCAGCTGGCTGGGGGCGGTGGCTTATGCCTGTAATCCCAGCACTTTGGGAGGTCAAGGCAGGCGGATCACGAGGTCAGGAGATGAAGACCATCCTGGCCAACATGTTGAAATCCTGTCTCTACTAAAAATACAAAAATTAGCTGGGTGTGGTGGCACACACCTGTAATCCCAGCTACTCGAGGGAATGAGACAGAATTGCTTGAATGTGGGCAGAGGTTGCAGTGAGCCGAGATCACACCCACTGCACTCTAGCCTGGCTGACAGAACGAGACTCCATCTCGAAAAAAGAAAAAAAAAAATGAAAACAGTTACTGATAATACAGAAAATACAGACCTTTGTTATCACAACTTGTATTTTGTAGTAAAATTTTATCTTAGATTCATAGGTTAATAATTTTCAAAATAAACTTAGTAATTCTGGACCAACTTTTTCATTTTATAAATCCTTAGAGACTAAATGACTTACTCAGGATCAGCCAGCCATGACACAAATGAAACACTCTCAAATTAAAAGGCAATATTTTGCTTTTATCAATTTCCAAAGGCCAGGCATGATGGCTTACACTTGTAATCCCAACCTTTTGGGAAGCGTAGGCTGGAGGATCACCTGAGCCCAGGAGTTCAAGACCAGCCTGTACAACACAGTGAAACCTCATCTCTACCAGAAATAAAACAATTAGCAGGTGTGGTGGTGCACGCCTGTAGTCCCAGTTGCTTGGGAGGCTGAAGGGGGAGGATTACTTGAGCCCCAGAGGTCAAGATTACAGTGAATTATGATAGCACCTCTGCACTCCAGATTTGGAGACAGAATAAGACGCTCTCAAGAAGAAAACAGAGAGAAAGAAAGAATTTCCGAAGAGTTTAAAATTTATCTCATCTGAGAATTCTAGAAATCCTGTAGAGGTGTTATTATTCTCATTTTCAAATAAAAAAATGGAAGCCCAAACAATTTAAGGAAATTGCTTTACAAAATATATTTAGCAGGATAACAAAACTTAAACTCACAATACAAGATTTCTATATATATAATAAATGCAATTGACCCTTGAAAAACACAAGGGTTGGGGCATTGACCCCCTATGGCTGAAAATCCACATATAACTTTTGAATCCCCCAAAACGTAACTGCTAATGGGCCTACTATTGGTCAGAAGCCTTATCAATAACATAAATAGTAATTAACACATATTTTGTATGTTATATATATCATATTCTGTGTTCTTATAGTAAAGTAAACTATAGAAAACAAAATGTTAATAAGAAAATCATAAGGAAGAGAAAATACATTTACAATGCTATACTGCATTTATCGATACTGTAAACTTACATCATTTGTTTACAAGATGAATTGTCTGTCTGAAATAGGGCAACCTCAGCTGAGGATCTCAATGTATGGTACATATTAAGTGATTCAACCTTTTCTTGCAATACCATGACTTTTTCTACTTCTTGCAAACATTTCCAGCATCATTAGTGGCACTTTGTGTCAGTCCCACGGTGTTATTCAAGGTTTATAATGCTGCACCAAATATGGTGAAAAACACACAATAACCCCTAGAGATCACTTTTTACTGCAATAAGCGATTTACTGGAAAGGAACTTCTCACGTGGAGATGATTAGCACCACACTGTTTTAAGTAGACACTTGGAATACTTGAGCTCACCACAATAGCAACCAGAGGTGGCTACGAAATTTTTATAGTAGTGTAGCATACACTACAGTTAATTTTATGCAGTTATAATTTTATACTGTATGGTTACATTTGTTTACATTTCTCTCAACTATAAATGGTACCATGTGCAATCTGTAAATGTGTGTGTAGATTATGATAAAATTTAACTTTTTATAGTATATTTGTGTACCATAATTTTTGGTGGTAAATGATAAAATCGACTAGTTACTACATCTATTTTATGAATTCATGACATATCTAAATTTTCTTTATTCCTTTGATAGATCTAGCCTACTCAGTTCATCTGCAAGTATTTTTCAAATTGTTACACTTTTCAAAAAATTTAAATATATATATATTTTTAAATATGTGTATAAGTGAACCCATACAGTTTAACTCATGTTGCTTTAGTGTCAATTGTATTTACTCTTAAAGTAGAAAATTGTATTTCCCAATATTTTTTACTTAATAATTTTTTCAAATTACATGAAGGGAAACTTTCTGATATGGTTTGGATGTGTCCCCATCCAAATCTCATTTTGAATTCCCACGTGTTGTGGGAAGAACCTGGTGGGAGGTAATTGAATCATGAGGCAAGTCTTTTGCATACTATTCTCCTAACAGTGAATAAGTCTTAAGAGATTTGATAGTTTAATAAGGGTGTTTTTCCCTGCACAAGCTCTCTCTCTCTTTGCCTGCCACCATTCTCATAAGATGTGACTTGCTCCTCCTTGCCTTCTGCCATGATTGTGAGGCTTCCCCAACCATATGGAACTTTAAGTCCAACAATCCTCTTTCTTTTGTAAATTGTCCAGTCTCAGGTATGTCTTTCTCAGCAGCTTGAAAACAGATTAATACACTATCTTTACTATGTATACAGCAGTAACTTTTAAATTTTAAATGTAAGACATATTCAGTCATAGTTCTTCTGAAACCAAATTAATTGAACAGCTACTAATTAGTTGACATACAATAGCAAAGAAGAAAGTTTTCTGATACAAAAAGTTTTTTAGATACATAAGAAATAAATGCATTATTTCCTATATAAAAATCAATCAGATGCCCTCTGCTGTTTCATATTAGTGGACCATTTGTGATGCAAAGAATATGGTACATCAGCACACCATGATTCAGTTGGTATTTAATTCTCTGGTATAATTTTTTGTTTATATGTAATTGTGTCCTACGTTATATCACAGTGATCAAAGGTAGGGTTACACTATTTATCTTTGAATGATTGTTTCCCAATACAGAACCTATTATATGTTAGACTTTCATTAAATATTTTGTGCAAATAAATTATTCTGGTGGTATAATCATTAAAAGGGAAAGAGCCATTGCAATTCAGTTATTAGTTCAGAACCATATACAGAAGCAAAGACAAATGATAATAATAATCTCTACCCTATTACATCTTGAATTTTTTTGCCAATTTGGTGATTCAATGTTTCAATCCTAATAATTGAGCACTTTCATTGTGCAATGCCCTATCTTCACCTCACAAATTTTCCCCATTTCTTCTTCATGAAGAATATTCACTGAAGGTCACACTACAAGATGATGAGATAATATAACTGCTCAAGCTAATTTTTTCTTCCCTGTATTTGTCTTCATGGTTGTTAAGGACCAATTCTTTTGGAAATTTTCTAGGATTTGTTCATTTTCTATTTCAGCATTTATTTTGGTTTTATCCAACACTTAGAGCATATTTAATAAAAGAAAGAAAGAAAGAAATATATTCATAACTCAATTATTTCAGTTTGCCAGGAGGAAAAGATGTAAAGACACAAACTGTACTGCTTACATCATCTATATCCAAGTATCATGGCTTCTGATTGATAGGTAATCTAGAAAGCAAAGCAAACACACATTAAAAACATTCCTACAGCTTCAATTGCTTTACTTGGGACAGATATGTTTTCATATTATTTGGACAGTGGGCTAAGGCTTGACAGAACACTTATTCTATCGACAGATCTGTCATGCTACTAAATTTTATCACGGAATAATACCAGTAAAAAAATGTCTCCTTTCTTTTCATTATTACATCTGGTAGGCCTATTGTTATGTGCATTTGCAGGTAGCAGTCACTCAAATATAACAATCTAAACAGATTCTAAATATTGATTTCTTGGCAAAGATTTTTCCACTACCCCAGAAAAAAGCATTGTATGAAAAGTCATTACACATTATTTGTGCTCTGTCTGTTACCTCTTACTGCTGGCCTAGTATATTGGTCTTCTTTTCTTTTTTTCAGATAAACAGTGACATTAGCCAGTTCAATTAAATTAACATGCTGACAGCAAACATAACCGTTAAATTAGTAAAGTAAGTTAAAGAAGTTAATACAACAATGCAAAGAAAAATAAAGGAACATAAAAGAATGGGAGAGGCAAAGTATTTTGCCATTTTCTAGGATTTAAGTAATGACAATGCTTAGTTTATGAAAGAAGTAAAGTTAAGTCTTCAGAAACCAAGCCAACAAAATATTCATAATGATATGTGTTAAAGGGTATGTAGGGTATGTCAGGACTGCAAATTATATGTAATAAAAACATTCATTTCTTAATTTTTAAATTATCCATTCAACTAATTTTATCGAGTACCTACTTTGTACCAAATACTCTTCTAGGAAACAAAATATAAATCAGGGAATAAGACAGATAAATTGCATACTCTTGTTGAGCTTACATATTTACAAACAAAGTAGAAGTAGACAAATTAACAAATACATAAATTTTTTTTCCAATGATATTAAAAACTATAGAGAATTAAAAAGTGATAAGAGAAGAGAGAATATCAGGGTAAGATTCTAGTTAAAGGGCACATCAAGAACAAATATTCTGAGATGGAAAGATATCTGGGATGTGGGAGAAAGAACACTGAATATAATGGTAAAGGCTTAAGAGTTTTTTCTAAAAAACAGTGCATACTGTTCGGAATTTTTTTATCATGAAAAAGTATACATAAGATAAAAGTTACCATTTAAGCCATTTATAAGTGTATAGTTCAGTGCATTTAATACATTTCCATTGTTGTATAACCATCACCACTGTACATATTCAGAACTTTTTTATCATCCCAAACTAACAGATTTTCTATTTTGGCAAAAAAAAAAAGTAGGGATCTTGCATAGGAATTTCACCAAATATGTAGATTGTTTTGGGGATTGTTGACATTGAGGTGGTTAATCTTATGTGTCAATGTGACTGCTCTATGGAGTGCCCAAATATTTGTTCAAACATTACTCTAGATGTGTCTGTGAGAGTTTCTGGATTAGATTAACTTTT
>PVKP010004732.1:0-95127 GCA_004027715.1 Plecturocebus donacophilus
AAACATAAGACCTAACACCATAAAAATCCTAGAAGAAAACCTAGGCAGTACCATTCAGGGCATAGACATTGGCAAGGGTTTCATGACTAAAACACCAAAAGCAATAGCAACAAAAGTCAAAATAGACAAATGGGATCTAATTAAACCTTAGAGCTTCTGCACAGCAAAAGAAACTGTCATTAGACTGAACCAGCAACCAACAGAATGGGGATTTTTTTTTTTTTTTTTTTTTTTTTTTGCAATCTACCCATCTGACAAAGGGCTAATATCCAGAATCTACAAAGAACAGTCTTGATATACTCAGCTTGGTTTATTCAGTTTAGTGTTGCAAACATTTATTGAGTGTCTACTTTGTCATATGTTACGGGCTATGGGAACCCAGCCAGGTAAATAAGATCTTGCCTTCACTTAGTTCTTAGTGAAGATTATTTTAAATGCTATGCTTAAAGATGTTTAGGGGTCTGGAAGAACGAAGAGAAAAAATGGATTCAGAAAAACAAGAGGACATGAAAGGTTTTATAGAGAAGAGCTATCTGAGAAGAGTTTTGAAAAATAAGCAAGACTTAGAATGCAAAGATAAACAATGGAGAGAAGGGAATTACAGAGAATAGTGAAGTATGAGCAAACAGGATACATTTGATGTATGACAAATTTCAGTAGATTATGGGTGCAGTGCATACAGAGTAGTGAGACAGGAATGAAAGCTGAGTCAGGCATAACCGTATCATAAGTCAAATGTACTGTGAAGGGATAAGATAATCGCATTTTAGCTCTAGAGCTATTCCAGGGGAGAACATAGACAGTGGGAGGAATGGGGGAAATATTGGAGGCAGGAGGAAGGCTTAGGAGGCCATACAGTGGTCCAAGGGATAAACTGACTCCATGCTCAGTGGTGAGGATAAGGACAGGAGGGATCTTAGAGATTCTAAGGGGGAAAACAGGCAAGACTTATGATCTACCTGAATTAGATGATGAGAGAAAGGCAAGAGAATGGGATGACATCAAAATTTCTCTTAGGTGATTGGGTTTCATTAAATATGAAAGGCAATATAATCTAGTAAATAATATGCTTTAGAAGCATCTGACAAATTATCTTTCATTAAAGATATGATATAACATTTGCCAGCTGTAAATTATGCCCAACAGATTCTGTAACATGGAAATACTGTTAAGCTTTTCTGGGTAAAAATATGAAATCTGTAACTAAACACTGATGAACAAATTGTTTCAATATGGGAATCCTGACAGGCCCAGCTTTTCCAGGGGCTCTGGTGTAAGAATATGCTGCTGTGTATTTTGTAAGAGGGATGTGGAAGTTTGTTTAGTTAAGAAACTTGCAGAAAATAATTTTGCATTAAAGAAAAACTCATTTTAGCTCTTGTCATTTGAGAGTATAGTATAAAGTGTTTTTCTGTCCCTTTTATCACTCAAAATCTTTCTAGATATGTATTTTCCATTCATTCAGATCAACAGGAGTCAACAACAATAAACACAGTTCTACTAATGTCATGCATTTTCCAAATGGTAATTTCAGTTTGTCTTTTTGTTTATAATTTATTTATTTTTTTCTGTATCAAAGGCGGAATAACTAAGCTTGGGAAATTTGTTATTTTGGCCCTCAAGAGATTTTGGGATAGTCCTTAGATGACATGAAATTATGATAATGTTAGCTCCATTTTGAATTCTTAGCAAGTATTTCATCAGGTGACACAAAGCCTGGACTTGATGTAGTGATGATTGTAGTCTGGCAGATGCTTCACCCTTTGGTAAGTATCTTGCTATGAGCTTCTGTGTCTTTTCAGGTCTTCCCTCTTGCCATTTCCAGGATTCTCTCTATATGAGCTACTTTTGCTTTAGTCATGATTTCAAGAATTTGGCACTTGAAGTTTAAAAAGATTATTTGGGTTATGAGTTAGCATCAAGCAGTTAATACTAAGCACCTGATTTTATACTCAGCCCTGTTCATAAAGCTCTGAAATACAAACTAAGTGAGAATAGGAGAAGAAAAAATCTGCAGAAGTTTGCCTTAACTGCGGTTACATTTTCTTAGAGAGTGTATTTTTTGTAAATTTTCATGGACACAAATAGCAGACATTCAGATTCATAACATTAATTTAAATCATTAGCAATCTATTGGCAGTAGTCTAACATGGCATATATGTTTTATATTTCAAATAATTCACAAGCTGGATGAAGTAATAAAGCTGTAAATAATTGGTGGCACACTTTCTTTTTCATGGATGTAATGTTATCTGTAGAATTTCCTTATGAAAGTTAACAATGGAATTATGTGGCCGCGGTTCATGCTTTATAAATTTAAACTTCCAAAATGTGTAAGAAACCAGTTAAATTCTACAGTAAATGTTTTTCTTTATATAAACTTGACCGTGACTAACCCAAGCAATTGTAAATCATTAACATGTAATGAATTTTGGAAATTTCAGAAAAGTTCCAGGAGTTAGAGTAAAATAATGATAAGGTTAAATCAAGTCAGATCACACAGTGCCTTAACAAAAATTCAATAGACTCTTTTAGACTCTTTCCTAGATTTTTATTTCACCTATTGTAAATTCTACTTCTAAAAACTTCTTTTGATCGTTAACTTACATAGAAAGACGCTGAGTTTGGAACTGAGAAAGATTGTACCTTGTAGTGCTTATCGAGGCAGGGCATTTTAAGTTAGTGTTTTGTCAGAGACACTTGCCTTGTCAGGCCATGGTTAGCTTGAAAGACTTGTGTAGATGAGAAAAAATGATGGAGGTGAAATGTCAGCCATGGCTTGCAAGAGAAAGAGGACTTCCGAGGCAGTTAGAGGGAATCTCTGGCAAGGAGATAGCTGGTAAGGGCTCTGAACCTAATCAGATACTTTCCATTAAACAGACACTATTATGTATTTTTACTCTGATTTTTCCTATTAACTATAACTCATGTATTTCTGAAGAAATCGAAAATACAGAAAATAGAAGGAAATAAAACTATAATACGTATTATTGAAGAAATAAAAACGCAGAAAATAGAGGGAAATAAAAAATATAGTATGATGGTAAAGAAGAGGTTGTGAGCCTGGACATAGGAATATCTCTGTGGGACATGTGCAAGTCTGGATTTCTGAGCCCACTGTGAGTCTGAGGCAGCTGGGGGTACCTTTCAGGGGGAAAAGAGAAGGAAAGAAAAGTCACAGGTTTGGGAAAGTGTGGATCCAAGCACAAGCAACTACCCTTGCAAACTTTTGAGTTTGAACTTGTTATTTTAAAACATATGGTTCATGAATTGAGAACCACAGTGGGAGGACTCACTGTCTACAACACTGAGGTTTTCAAAATTGTGAAGAAACCTCCTGGGTTACAATGATAAGCTGTGTCTCTTTCTAAAGACTACAACATGCCCTCTGCAGCTGAAGTATATAAAAGCTAGAAGATTTCCTCCAGTTCACTGCACATTTTATGAAAGATGGGTGCTGACCAGAGGCCACTTCAGTCAGTTTTAGGTACAGTTTATACTGGGATTCCTTTTATTTCCTACACAGTGCTTCAGTTTTTCTCAAAACTCCACCCTGTTCTTCCTCTAGCCACAGGACTCTGTTGACCCATTCATTTCTTTATTCCCACGAAGTCCTAAATTACTCTTCCTCTGTCAGCACTGCTGTAGTTTCCAGTATCCTCAACCTCACCTTTCCCATAGGCAATTACAGACATTTAGAAATAGACATTATTTGTCAGTGTAAAATACTGAAAACAAAAATATAGCAAATAGAAAGGAAAGTTGAATAATTACTCTCTGCAGAGCTAATGTGCAATCATATTGCACCTATATGGCTTCGTTTTTTTTTTTTTTTTTTTGCCTTTGTGGGTCCAGTCACCACTTTTACCAAGTACAAGTGAGCCATCTTCAGTGTGCTATGATTGCATTCAGTGCACAGCCCTTTTCTAAGCCACGAGCTCTGTCCTGACTGTCCACCTATTTAACACCTTTGCTATGTTCTGGGATATAATCACAATACAAACGATCTGGTGGAGAAAGGGGAATGTATATGATTTAATTAAATGATCACACAAACATAAACTTCCAGCTATGCTAAATGATATGAGGAAAGGTATAATGAATGATAATGAAGTTTAATTTGATGTTACAAAAGCAATTCTTTCACACATGGCACCTAATGTTAAGGAAAGAAGTGAATCAGACCTACTTACCCAGATTAGATTTGGTACTTTGAATCACAGAGAAAAAAACTACAGTAAATATAAGTAATGATTACTTCAGCTATAACTCATATACCTCTAGTGTGTCACTTGACAACTTTGTAACTTCTCTTGAGTTTCTATAAAAATGACTTTCTGTAAAAATAAGTGGATTTGGTATCACTAATTATTGAGGAAATCTCAGGTATCACCTGAAAAATATAATTGGGCATATAAATGAAGAACTTTGTTTATATTCAATACCAGGAGACTGAACATTCAGTCACAACCTCAAATCATGATAAGTACACAGTGTATTTGGTACATAGTAAAAGGAGTCATTGAACATTTCACTTTTGATAAATGTGTTTCTTAGTTCCTATGGTCTGGTCACGCCTGTGGTAGGACAACCCGGAGATCTGAGCCAAACCATGTCCTCAAATTATATGCTGGAATTCCCTAAAATTTAACTGTAGCTATTTATGTATTGACTGATCACTATTACTATAGCAAAATACCGTTTTAGTTTAATGGAGTTATTTATAGGGCTAGATTTGTTTTCAAGCAGTATCACATGTATATATTACATAAGAAACCTCTCCATATGAAAAATATGAATATTCAAGAAAGTGTTTTTGCATCATTAATATTTTATTGCCTTCTTTATTGGCTGATAGGTAGTATATTGCTACTAGTTTTTTATTAGTTATGCAATAGTTAAATTTTATGGCCTGAAAAGAAAGCAAATGAGGGCATTAAAAGGTAAAGAATTTACTTAATGTCATTTTTGGTGCTAGTAAAATATGTTTTCCTGGGAAGCTTTTCTCTGTGCTTCTGTCAATGAATTCTATCCATATTTCCACAGGAGAGCATACATTTTCACTCTCTTCTTATTAAGAAACACCACATTAGGAGTCCAATACCAACTTTATTTTTATCATTTTTGGCTTCAATCTTGATTGTGTCTCTTGCTACACTCTTAGGCAAACCCATTCTTTCTGAATTTTAAATTTCTCATGTAAAAATGAGCATTATGTTGTTGTCATTGAATACTCCAAAAGGTTACTGTGAAGATCAAGTAAAATGACAGTTGTAAAACAACTATGTAATCTATGAAATGCTATGCAAATATATTATTACTTAACTAATTTCTTATTTTTAATCGACAAACTGGCCTCAGATAGAAATCTGCTTAGAAAATGATGCTGAATTTTAGACTAATGATTTTAAACTTAGACTGAGTTTGGAAGGAGTAGGGTGGGAACCAGGCAGGAAGAGATTGAGGAAATGGTCTCGACATGAAGAAACCTACAGTAGATTATCCTGATCAATCTCTAAAAATTTATTAGGATATTTTTTTAACGAATAAAAGGTGTTCTTATTTACAGAATTGGTTTTAATTTTGATTTCTGAACACATACTTCTCCATACTTAATATTTTCTAAATGACAGAACTTTATTTAACATTTTATCTTATTAGATTTTCTTATCATTCAGTGACATTCTAGGACCTCTTTGCATTTTATTTTAGTTAATCAAACGAGTGGTCTTCTTGGTTCTAGGTTTTTTAAAATTTGTTAACCACTTTATTGGATTTTAAATTTAGTAGTGGGAACACGTTAGTATGTGCTAGGTCTTACGTAAAGTCTTGGGGAAAATACAAAGATGAATAAAAATTGTGGTACCTAACATCAATGTAGACTTCCTTATAGTCTACTTGGAAGAGAGAGAGATAATACAGTAACTAAAAAATAGTTATTTTTATATAATACAAGGCTAACATTACCCCATAAACATGTACATCAGCAAAGCTCAAGATTTTAAGGAAAGCTCACTAAATGTAAATGAAATAAAAAATTTTGCTATGACTTTTTAATGTTTTTCTTCAGTCTAATGTATAATGTTGGAGAGAATTTTAGATAATTATTCTAAGAAATTGTGTTCCTTAAAAATGATAGCATTTATATTTTCTGAATATAAAAGTCAGCATGTTCTGAATTGGTTGAGAATAAACAGTGAAAAACAGGAGGAGATCAAAGTGGTTTGGGGATTTCTATAAGAAGGAGAAGAAAGAAACTGGAAAAACAAAGGGACAAACTAAAAGGTAAAGAGGAATGGACAAGACAGGCTCTTGGTCCTGTGTTGGATGTGTATTGCTGACTCCTTCACATTCCTCCCTTTGTGGAAATATGTGTTAGCTATATTGCCAGAGACCATACATGATTAATTCTCAAAAAATTGTGTGTTGGAAGAATGCTTACTATCCTCATTTATGGATGAGAAATCTAAGGCTTTGAGAGATTAACTATCTTGCCCTAAATCTCAGCTATTTAGTAACGGGGATGAGATTCCAATTGAGAATCTAACTCCGAATAATTAATCCTAGCCTAGTGTCCACCATTTTTTTTTAAATTTCTGAAATGATTGTCTTAGAATAAAGGTAGCAGAGAGGGAAAGAGAGGAAATATGAGGGAGTAAGAGAAACCAGAATGAAGAGATGGAAAGAGACAAGCTTGGCCAAGCTGTGTCTGAAGACAGACCTCCCTTGGACTTTTAATTTATTCTTTGGTTATCAATAGAATTACCATAGAAACTAACTCAAGTTTACAGCCTGGATGCTGTCCCAACCCAGTGCTGGTATGCAGTGCTGGGGGTAGTGCTGCACTGGGGGCAGTGTGACATGCCAGTGCCCCCTGCCACCTTGGCCCTCTGAACCTTTAGCAATGAGGAACTCAGGGAAAGGGGGCCGGGCAGGTCCTGAAGGCAGCTCATTGTGGGCCTGCAGGTGCCCCTTGGCATGAACAAACTGGGTGCCATGGATGGCATGTTGATGGTGGGAGGCAGACATGTTTCTGGGTGGAAAAGGCAGGTTCCTGGTGAAACCCCACCTTCAAGCCATGAATGGCCTGAAGCCTGTGGCCCAGGATGTCAGTTCTGTTTGGAGTCTTTGGCCTGGAGTGAGAAATTATGGGGCTTTTCCCAGGCCCAGCCATGGACACCCATGGACCAATCAGCATATATTTCCCCCTTCTGAGCTCATAAAAATCCTCATTCAGCCAGATTGAGACAGATATCCAGACAATCTGCCTGGGGAAAGGAGCTACCCACTGTGGGTCTCCTCTCTCTTGAAAGCTGGACATTCCTCAGGATCACCTGCCTGCAGAAGGGAGGTACCCACTGCTGGTCTCATGAGAGCTGCTCAATGAAACTCCTCTCTGCCTTGCTCACCTCTTGGTTGGCTGTGTATCTCATTCTTCCTGGATGTGAGACAAGAATTTGGGACCTGATGAATGGCAGAACTGAAAGAGCTGTAACACAAACAGGGCTAAAACACACCCCTCCACCCCCCACATGACTCATCATGCTGCAGGTCATGAGGCCAAAAGAAGAGCTCTGGCCTTTTGGGGAACCCACACCTAATGGCTCCCTGAGCCAGAGCTGTGACTCCCTCTTTGGGGCTCTGCAGTGCCTGGTGTCTCCAAGCTTTTGGGCACCACTGCATTCCCCTTGTCCAGACACGTATGACCACAGTGGAAGCCACATGTGGTACATCTGATCCAGCTGCAGCCTTGCACAGAGCTGGCACCTGTGCTGGTACCTGGAGATACCCATCTTACCATAGCAGCCAGTGTGTCTGGCTGTGTGCAGTGGTTAGACCCCACACTTACTTGCCCACACAGCTTGCTGCTCCGTGCCTGGCTTTCCCTTGGCAGGTGTGTGATCTGTGCTAGTAGTGCAAGCTGAGCACAGACTGCCAGGCTAAGTGGGTAGTATGAGCCCAGAAGGCATGAGCGATACTCAGGCAGAAGGCACTGCTGGCCACAGAGGTTTCCAAATGGCCAAACAACACCCCAGAATGCTGTGACACTGGGATAAGTTGGAAGAGTTAGAAAATGGTTGCTGTGAACTTTGTAGACTTATAGCAAACCTCATGATACACTAATCATAAAAATAAGTTTTTCATGGCCTCTAGGGCATGACAAGAACTACCCTGGAAGTATACAATTCCATATTTAATACCCAAGTCAAAACCTCTGATCCTCAAGCAAACTTAGCATCAGCCAACTGAGAAGGCAGTTGCCTCCTAGGGGTTAAGTGTCTTTAAGAAAAATTAAAATAGTAGTTCTGAGTGATGAAATGAACAAAACCACAGTACTGCTATTTTTTGTATGATAAAATATAATTTGTGCAGATTTCGGCATTTTAAGCTTTTTAAAAGCTTATGGAAGGTTTTATCAGAGTCACAAATTGAGTAATTCATTTAAACTTTGGTTTTTAGTTGCAATGTTACAGCATTTTAAAATATTAGAACATGTAGGAAATCCAAAAGCTCATTATATTTATTAGTATAACTTTCTGATAATTCCTGAAGTACATAGGAAGACTTCTTTAATCATTCTGGTGTACTTCAAAAGGAATATGTACAGCATTTTTAACCACAGTTTAAAATATTTAAGGGAGTAGAGATAATTAAATTGTAAAACCTTTGTTATAAATCATTATTAAAATTGACTTAATTGACAAACTGAATATAAGATTTGTAAATTGAATTAAAAGTGTGCAGAAAAAATGTTTCAAATTGGTAACTTTATTATTTTTTCAGATTGGTAACTTTTAATAATAAAATATCATATGCCAAAATTCTCAGTTATTATTTTGGTTTAAAACAAATATCCTCTAGGGCATGAAAAATACTCAGCTTGACAAGATAGCTGGCTATGCCTGGAATCAAAACTGTTCTTGAACTTTTCAGTTATATAAACCAGTACACTTTTTCTTTTCTTTAAAGTATAAATTATTCCAAGTTGGTTATCTAATTATCTAAAACTTGGAACTAAAAGTGTTTTGACTATGCAGTCAGGTTTGAGGATATTTTGGAGTGTGGGGGAAAAAGAAGGACTTTGGGAGATGTGTTGGGTAATTGAGAGTATTTGGAGAAATAGGATTTTAAGAAATTTCTTCTGTATATTTGGATAAAATTCCATGTTGATATTGGGCAATATTAGGAATTTGCTTTTTGAGGGTTGTGGTGAAAATTTGGGAAATGCCAAAATATCTGAAAAAAATTCAGGCATGATTTCACCACTCAGAAATAACCATAGTTAACATTTTAGTGTCTCTTCCTCTAGTCTTTCACTGTTTTTATGTGTGTATATGTATGTGTTTGCATAAAATGTATACAAACACATAAAACATACACAAATATATAAGATACAGATTAATATGTAATCCACATAATATGGAGAATATATCCTCTCTCCTTTTATACATTATGACATATAGTTTTGTATCCTGCTCTTTCAGTTAAGTTTATTATTTTCTTTTCTTTCTTTTTCTTTTTTTTCTTTCTTTTTTTTTTTTTTTTGAGACAGAGACCCACTCTATCACCCAGGCTGAAGTGCACCAGCTGATCTCTGCTCACTGCAACCTCTGCCTCCTGGGTTCAAGTGATTCTCTTGCCTCAGCTTCCTGAAAAGCTGGGATTATAGGCACCACCCATCATACCCGGCTAATTTTTTTTTTTTTTTTTTTGTATTTTCAGTAGAGTCAGGGTTTTGCCATGTTGACCAGGCTGGTCTCAAACTCCTAACCTCAGGTGATCCACCTGCCTTGACCTCTCAAAGTGCTGAGATAACAGGTGAGCCACCACACCTGGCTTCAGTTAACTTTATATTGTGAAATATTTTATATCCATATAACAAAACATTTTTTGGGGGGTGAACTTACCTTCACTTTAGAAGTAAAGCCTGATTTCTGCCTAGTCCACTTAAAAAGACAGTAATCTAGATTCTCCACAGATCTTAGAGCCCAGTTTCAAACATTTTTTATATTCCATGGAGTAAAATTTACCTAGAGTTTCTCCAGGCTCTCCTAGCCCTAAAATCTTGACTGCTGTGAAAATAATGCACTTGGTTTGTGACACTATGCCCTGAATTAGACATGATACAGGAAACACAGATGAGATATCTTGAATCCATGACTCAGGTACTATTACCACCTATTAAGGCTGCTGCCAGAATAAATACAGAATGCTTGATAAAAGTTGAATTTTAAATAAGCAATGGACAATCTTTTAGTATAAGTATGTCCCATAACATTTGACACATACTTATACCAAAAATTATTCATTATTTATGTGAAATCCAAATTTGAGTGTTCTGTATTTTTATTTTCTCAATCTGGCAAGTCTACATACAACCCTACCAATTTTATCAGGTTGAAGCAGAGAACGGTCTCAATGTCCAATGGACTGTGTTCATCTCTGGTCCAAATTTAGTTCTTCCAGCTTCTTGTGGGACCTCAAATATAGTTTGAAAGCCCCTGGTCAAAGTAAAATGCAATGAGCTACTGACTTAAAGTGGTTGTTAGTGGAATGGAAAAGAAGTAATGGGTAAGAGCATTTTGGATATAGAATTGAGAGAGTAAGGAATCAAGGATGATTTGAAATTTTCAGTTTTTGGCTTATAGGGCTATGGCTATGCCATGAAGACAGGGAACAGGAGTTAAGGCCAGTTTGAAATGCCAGCAGGACATCGAGGTGGAGAGAGTTAGCAGGTAGTTTGTCCAACATTGCTCCCAATTCCAAGGTTTTGCCTTAGAACAAATTATTGGAGATTTGATTGGAATTACTTTAAAAAGAATCATCCTTTTTGTTTTAAACGCTTGGAAGAATCAGCCCACAAAATTTGGTTTGGTATATTCTCCGCTGCTTATTCTTCACTCCTCACCCTTCACTATCCTTTTCTATATTATGACAGGTGGGTGCCACCATGCTTTGCTAAGTTTTAATTTTTTTGTAGAGACACAGTCTCAGTGTTGTCAAGTCTGGTCTCAAGTGCCTAGCCTCTAAAATTCTTCTGCATTGGCCTCTCAAAGCACTAAGATTAGAGACATGAAGCACAATTTTCAAGTCATTAACAATTCTACAATATACTGTTAATGTCCAGATGCTATTCTATTATATGGAAATATGTAAATGTATTTAACTCATCTGTCATTAATAAACATTAGGAGGTTTTCAATATTTAGCCTTAATAAGTAAGGATAATACACGAGGGCTTGAAATAATGGCATCTCTAGGAAGTATCCAAGTTCTGATAACCAGGAAGTTTTGTCTCAAACATTAAAAATACTCCTTGTGGCTCAATAAGGAATGAATCTGCCATTAAGAAAGAAAGCGTCATTAGATTAGGTTCTGTCTGGCCTGTGTGGTCAGAATCAAAGGTTCACTCAACAGAGTTGTTTAGCTAGAAGAGAACCCATAGTAACTCAGGAAAGAATAGCATTCCATAAAACTACCTGTTCTTCACCTTTTTCTCCTCCCAACAAAACTTGACAACAATTTAATAAACTGTTAAGGCCTAATTTAGCTAAGGGCTAGGGAAAACAACAATTTCAGATACGTGTGTATGTGTAGATAAATATACCTATATATAAAAAACTTACTGGGTTTTTTGCTATTTTGGCAAAATTAAGCTAATTAAAAATACTTTTATCAAATTAAAAATTTCCATTTAAAGAATTAAATTGAGAACATATTCAGAACATAGATAAAAATCTTTATACATAGATATTCATAGCAAAATTAAGGCTAAATATTGAAAAATTTAGCTTCATGTTCATTAATGACAGACAGTGTTATCTTCATTAATGACAGATTAGTTAAATACATTTACATATTTCCATATAACAGTATCTAGACATTGACATTATATTGTAGAATAGTTAGTGACTTAAAAAATGTTCATAATAAATTATTCAATCAGAAAATCAGTTCTAAGCCTGGCTTGGTGGTTTACATCTATATAATCTTAGTGCTTTGGGAGGCCAAGGCAGAAGGATTTTTGAGGCCACGCACTGGAGACCAGCCTTGGCAACAGTGAGACCCTGTGTCTACAAAAATTAAAAAATTAGCAGAGCATGATCGCATCCACCTGTAATTCAGCTACTCAGAAGGCTGAGGTGGGGGTATTGCTTGAGTTCAGGAGGTCGAGGCTGCAGTGAACCATGATTACACAATTACACTCCAATATGAGTGACAGAACAAACCCTGTCTTTAAAAAAATCATTTATAAATATTATATCATTTATAAATATCATGGTATTTGTAGTTTTCTTAAAAATAACACATGTATAAATATTCATAGAAAAATAGGCTGGGCGCAGTGGCTCAAGCCTGTAATCTTAGCATTTTGAGAGACTGAGGTGGGCAGATCACCTGAGGGCCGGAGTTTGAGACCAGCCTGGCCAACATAGCGAAACCCTGTCTCTACTAAAAATACAAAAATTATCTGGGCATGGTGGTGCGTGCCTGTAGTCCTTACTTAGGAGGCTGAGGCAGGAGAATCGCTTGAACCTGGGATGCAGAGGTTGCAGTGAGCTGGGATCACACCACTGCGCTCCAGCTTGGGGTGAGACTCTCTCAAAAAAAAAAAAAAAAAAGAAAAGGAAGGATATGAAATAAAATGTTAATATTAATCATGTGTGGCAAGATTTCAGGTATTTCTCATTTTCTTCTACCTACCTTTGTTTTTCAGTTTACTAAAAATATACATTACCTTTGAAATTCAAAAACATGCCATTTAAAATAAGCATTTAACAAAAATTAGGGAACAGTACTGCATACCTTTAAATCTCGACTTTGGTGGTAAAGGGAAAAACCTATGAAAAACATTTGCTTATTGACTTAAAAAACTGAAAGTAGACTAACAGAAAAAAATTCAGTTCTTAAAGCCTAACTTTTTTTGTATTTGGAGAGCTGATCTGTTTGAGTTCATTTAATTTTGTGTAAAGATGACTTCCAGCTTTTAAGGATGTCTTTTAAATGTGTCTCTAAATTGCAGAAAAGATTTTTTTGAACATAAAAATTGCTCTTTAAATAACATTTGATGACTTGTGCATAAAAGGACTAGAAACATAGATTTAAAACTTAAAGGCAAACATGCTTTGCAAAATAGCTTTTAGGTTACAATTCTGACCATTTGAAAAATAACTTTACAAAGTGAAACTAACCTAAGATGAAAGTTACCGTAACTTGTAACTTCATGCAAGGTGTTCAAAGCAAAAATTGGTCATTTTATAATATTGACATTAACCAAGTAGATTCTACATAGGTCTATTTTGTCTTAAGTCAAATAAAAATGCTCTTAAACCAAACTATAACAATTCTTAAAATAGAATCTTCTTGAGGTTACAGGGAACCACAATCTTACAGCCACCCAAAAAGCATTCTGCAAGTCGTAATAGGCATCTATTTTGGGTAAAGTATTTTGAGTTCAGTTCTTAGTGACAATGCTTAAGTTATTCTTTTGGGCATTTCTGGGATACTGCGAGGAAGCACCAGCTTTGTGTGTGGTCTGCATTCTTGTAGTAATGGCATGTGACCGAAAAGATCTCAGAAGAAAAGCAGTTAATGCACCCAAATTTCATTTAGGTCACTGTTGTCTGGTAATGAAATCTTCAAGGGATGACACAAACAGACTTAGTTGATTTAATTTTTTAATATTTACCATTTCCTTGTTTTATGTTTGCACGTGATACTGCTGATTTGGTGTTTCTGAGCCAGTCTTTCTGTTAACAGAAGGGCTTATGTTGAGCTGTTTCTGGAGACGACTTGACACATGGCTTCAATCTCCTTTCTCTGGCAGCATGTGAAGCCAGCCAGTTGGCAGATCCCAGGTCTGTAGCAGAAATATAGGCTGCTATTCTCGTACTGAGCTTGGGTTCTGCTGTTATAGCAGAAATGAACTTCTCACAACATGTGAAATGTAATCTAGTAGGAGAGGAAAAGAAGTAAGGCAGGAGTGGCAGAGGTGAGGAGCACATGGAGCCACATGTGGATTACAGATAATATAATAAAAAAATAATACAGAGCTAATGCTGCTAATTGCTATACAGGTAGCTTTCCATAAAAACAGGAGCTTTCACCATTTCATTTGTTCATATAATGTAGTGTCTGTTCAAAACCCAACATTGTTGCAAAATTTGATTCTCTCAGGCTATAGTCATTGTTATCTAAGATGACTACGATCAAAAATACATTATTTATTATCCATTCTTTTCATATGTGAATTGAACTGAAAGGAGTCAGAAATCTGGAGTTCTAATATAGTTCCACTGTCTGTTAGTTATATGGTATTAAACAATTAACTTATCTTTATTGGACGTCAGGCTTCTTATTTGTAAAATAAAACATATGGAATAGTTAATCTCTAATATCTGTATCGACTCTTGAATTCAAAATCTGTCATTCACAATTGCAGCTGGTCCCTCCTGGAGCAGTGCTTCCTGTCAGCCTTCCCAGGAACCTGAAAGACTGAGTTGAAGTGTTTGATCATCCTTTAGGTCATTATCCCTCTCCCAACTCAATCTTTTCTGCAGGATTTAATGATTAAGCTTCTTAGTTCAAATATATCTGACATATATAAATATAGCCTGAGAAGAGAGTGTGGTTTTCCATATATTTGAAGAATCATTGGATGAGACATTATGATAGATAAATCATAACGTAAACATTTTATTTAAATAACTGAATGATTTGGAGCAAGCCATTTTACCTCCTAAGAAGTCAGTTTTATTTATTGAAAGAAAATAATACATTTCCAACTTTTTCACATAACTTTGTAAATACTGAAAGGGAGAATGTTTAAGATAAGATATTTAAAAAAATATTAATTTCTGTATATGAGCATCTTGATATTATGTTTATTAAAATGACATAATAGGGAAAGCTGTTGAAAACCTTAAAGCAATTGCTTTTTACTATAAATAAAGTCAGACTTTATAAAAGAAAGAAAATTAGCTGGTTTGGCATGATTTGTTTTTCTATTTAACAGGTATTTATTGAGTATCTACTAAGTATCAGGCACTATTCTCAGTGTAATATATCAGTAAAAAAAGCAGACAATGCTTTCTGAGCTCATGGAACTTACATTCTATTAATTTTATTGACTCCTCAAGAATATGAGTTACTTTTTGATTTTGAAATAAATTTTAGCAAAGATTAATAGCTAAAATGTAATTTAACTATTTTTCCAATCTATTACTTCTAAAAATATTACATCCTATTTCTCCAGTCATATGAGAATTTGCTAAATAGCCTGTGAATGAATTTTATTAAATAATATGACAGATAGTTGTATTCTCTTCTGTTGAACGTTAGCAGGTCTTAGTGTTGCAAAAAGATTATGTTTGGACAACTGGAGGACAGAATTATAAATATTTCCTTAAAAACATGGGCCATAGCGTTAGGGGAAACACCTAATGTAGACGAGGAGTTGACGGGTGGAGCACCACCATGGTGTGTGCTTACCTATGTAACAAACCTGCATATTCTACACACGTATCCCAGAAGGTAAAGTATATATATATAAACTAAAAAAATAAAATTTATAATGCTTGGCTTCCCGTAAAAAAAATAGTACATAACAACAATAACAAACACATAAAGCAGCAAATAAACACATAGGTAGAAAGAAATTTTTTTACTTGGAATTATTAATTTGGTAATAGTTCTATCTTGTCTAGTAAATTATTTAATTTGCCAGTTCTTTGGATGGTATCAAACTATTAAGCACATTTCATGTTATGCCTATTTTATTTGATTAGTTATGATAATTATGTCATATATATGCAACACATAATTACCTCAGTTTCATGAACTTTTTAAATGATTGAATATTTTAATACTTTAACATGTATTTTTCAGCTGATAGAGAGCTGATAACTCATTTTTAAAAAATTTGTGCATAGATGTTTTTCCTCCTAAAATTCTGACACACATTCTCATTTATCAATCTCTTTGCCAAAAGCTAAGCAGCTGTACATATTTGAAAATAAAAAGTAGACTAATTTTGTTTTACAAAAATTCTGAAAGTTAAAATTTCCTTAGCAAGCTCAGTGGTTCATACTGAAAATAAAATTTAATGGCTCTTTTTAAAACTCTCTTTGCTTTGTTGGTGTTTTGGCAGTGAAATATTTTTATGTATTTCATCCCTCTTTTCTTGAGGGATTATATAAAAGCTAGGCTCCAGTATTGTTCCTGGTATTAATTGCCTAAGACATTAATTTGTTGATGTCAATTTGTTTGTGGATTGATGACCCAGAATGAGCCAGAATCTAGTTCTGTCAGGAAGCATTTTGAAATATTTGTAAAATACTCCTAAGTACTTTTTCCACCTCAAAAAGATTCCCTCATACAATGACAAAAGAGATGTTAGAACTAGGCTGTGGCAGGGACCATTGTTTCTACCCTAAAGTAAATTAGAGATAAATTCAGCGAATACATTTGCAATTGTACATTCTAAAATTTTTGCCCCAGTATTTTAATGTTTGAAAAAAATAATAATAATGTGGAGAGAACATGGTAGTGACCTTCAACGAAAAATTAAGTCTAAAGCAAATAACCGTAGGGCTCGGACAACCCTGGAGCTAGCCAGGCTGGGCCTGCAATGGAAGAGAAGCCTTTGATGAAAAACTCCTTTTTGTCATTCTTTGATAACATTTATAGGCTCTTTGTAGTCTTACAATTGTCACACTTAGAAGTTTTTTATAAATTATGCAGAGCAGTAAGTATCTACTCATCTTTTTTCCTTTGCTTCTAAATTTTGGCATAATCAATAAAGATTCTTTGATGTAGGACCTTTGTGATTAATGATTTATTTTTCCCAGGGCAGTCATAGGAAGAAACTGCCTATGATTAATGATTTATTTTTTTCCAGGGCAGTCATGGTAAGAACTCAATCATGGTTAATAAAAATCATATTGTTTAAAATAAATCTTGATCATACAATTGGAATGTACAAACAACTACATATTGCCATAGAGCCCCATCACGTGCCATGAACACTTGAACCCTATGAATCTATGAAGATCAACAGGACTCATTTTTGTAAGATCTGTGATTATTTTTCTTCTTTTCAGAAGTTTTTATAGATTAAAGAAGAGCCATCTCTCTCAGATAATCAGCTCATTTTCTATTTGTATTCTGACAGATTTTATGCTATCTAAGTAGTAATATAACTAACTAGAAAAATAACCAACTGATCAATCATCAATTTATTAGTTTTTCTACTGCATGTCCAAATATTTAATTTGATAGATTACCCTACTACTTTGATTATTTTGGTATTTTACTAACAGAACTAACTTTTCTCTCCATTGATAGTTATAATGGAGGAGCCATTGAGTCTGGTTATTAAGCAAATACAATATCGAGATTATTCATGATTTGAGTAACTCTGCTTGAAGAATATATATAGTCATAGCAGGTGTTAGTCTTACATAACATGAAAAATGTTAGATAAAAACACCTCCATAAGTCTTGATATTTTATCATATATATGAACGCTATGCCCAACCTGACCTTGAACAAAAAATTTTCTGCCAAAATTGACTCTCGATGTCACCAGCAAATAACCGTAGGGCTCAGACAACCCTGGAGCTAGCCAGGCTGGGCCTGCAATGGAAGAGAAGCTTTTGATGAAAAACTCTTTTTTCTCATTCTTTGATAACATTTATAGGCTCTTTGTAGTCTTACAATTGTCACACTTAGAAGTTTTCTATAAGAAAAAGGCATGAGAGGATACAGGAGTGAGTATAGGACTGGGATGTAGCAATGGCAGGTTGAACCATGGCAAAGTAGATCTTAACAGGAGAGCATCATGAGGAAAAAGGGATTTTGGGGGTTAAATAAGGAGAAGAGATGCAGAACAAATCAGGAGACAGGGATCGTGAGAAAAGGATAGACTTTGGGGTCAGCAAACTAGGGAGTGGAAGAGCTAGAACTCTTCCAGAGAGTTTCAAAGTTTCTTGGGAACGTCTGGAGAAGCAGTCCCGGTTTGAACAGGAGCCGGGGGCTTGTCTTGGACTGCATTTTAGAGCAAACGGTTTTAACTGGCTCAGTGGTTTTCAGCTTGAGCGCGCAGCAACATCACTTGGAGGACTTGTTAAAACACAGATTGCTGACGTTCACCCATAACTCTAGCACTTTTAATTCAGTAGGATTTGGGGAGCAGGCTGAGAATTTGCATTACTAACCAGAGCTTAGGTAAGAATTATCTTGCTGGACTGAAAACCACTGATACGGAGAATATGTTCACCTGAGGGGACTGGAGGGTTTGACGTTGATTTGGATGGTGGTAAACCTGGCCTGCAAATGGCTAAATATTGCCTAGCCTCACTTCTCTCACTGACGAAGAGGAGAAATAATACCTTGAGTGTTAAATAAGACTTAGAGATAATAAATATAGGTTCTAAAGGCAGTATCTGATTCCTGTTAGGAAATCAGTAAATGGTCGCTATGGTAAGAAGAATGATATAAACAAATAACGCAAACAAGAAGACCCAACCATAATACTTGAATTTTAATCACCTTTGGGAGTTCTGAGGTTTCATGAAAATCTCATTATAAGCTCTGACTTTATTTCCTTCAAGAATGAATTTTCAGATTTTAAGTTTTTCTTGAGTTTAATTTTTTTTAATTTAAATGCTTAAAAATGGTCATTTTTATTCAAATACACTTGTGTAGATGATTATTTCTTATAATGCTCAAATCACTTAACCTGATGGTTAAAGTATATGCAATTATTTGAAAACATAATGTAAAGAGAGAAAAATAAACATCAAATTTTCCTGTGAAACTAGTACAGAAAAAGTATTTTTTAATGGTGGAGTTAAGGCTAATGGGCAAATGTAAGATTTGTATTATTTTATTTCTTCCCTAACTTAAGCATTTCTATTTTTTAATTTTTATAATTGTAGTTGTTTTCTAGCAGTTTCTAATTGCAATTGTTTTATTATGAACTGATGTTTTATTAAGCTTAGCATAGGTTCTAATCTTGATTGCCCATAAAAGTCTATTCCAAAATGTAATCACAAAAGGACGATTACTTTAAATCCAAACACGTTTTACTTTTTTAAAAAAGTAAACTGTAAAGAATGCTGCTTCTTGCCGTCACACCCCTCCAAACTTCAAGTTTCACTTTCAGATTATGAGCTTGTTACCAAAACTTAGTTCAGAAAGATTCTTTTCATTGTTCTGAATGACAACTGAAATTATTTAGAAATTTTGATGTTTGGAGAGCATGCATGCTACAGCAACACTCCTTATCAAATTAGTCTGTTTTAACTTAGTGTTTTCAGGGCCAGACTTTTTAACTGAGGAACACTTCCTGAAATTATAGGCCATGTTCATATAAAGATCCAGATGTTTTCTGATTGTTTTATATGTAAGAAGAAGAGTAAACATGAACACCTGGAAGACACTGGGGTTTGAATAAGAGATAATAACTAATAGCACACAACTAAACTTTTATCTTGATATGTTCTGATTTCTTTTATAGTTTTCACATTTGTAAGTTCTGGCTTAGTTTGGATATTTTAAGGTACAAGTGCAACATGAAGAATATGTGATCTATATGCATACTCTGTCCATTGATTTATTCAATATTTATTGAATACCTTCTATGTTCCATTCCATGCACCATAGAAAGTATTCCGTAAGTGTATATTGTGCATATAAAGATGTTAACCACATTTTAAAATATAATCTTTTATTTTTTTCCACAATCATTCATGGACAATTTACCTTATGCTGAGTACTTTTCTGGATTCTGGATTACCAAGGTAAATGAGACACAATCCTTACTTTCGAGGCGTTTATAGTGTATAGAAAGTGAAATCTATAGTCATTAATTATTTAAATATTTAATGAGCATCCATCAGGCATCAGATAGTGAGCTCAGATGGAAGGGTGCATCAGGATCCAATCAGACAAGCTTCTTACCCTCATGAAGCCCTCATATTCTAACACATAGTATTTGGTATATATAGGAAAATAGGGTGATATAGTCTAGAGTACAGTAGGGAGAGGCTACTTAAGAATGATAAAGAACACTTTTTGGAGGTAATGCTTGAGCAGACACCTGAAGAATGACCATGAGAATCCCACATAAGAACTAGAAGTTATAGAGATCATCAAGGAGGGTAAGCTCTGAAGTGGGAAAGGATACAGAGTGTTTGAAGAGCAGTGTGATAATCCTAGTGTTGGAGAATAATGAGGAGTTGAGGTAGAAGGTGATGTGAGATGAGGTTAGAGACTGAGGTGGGCCAAATCATACAGGGCACTGCAGGCCATGAGGGGACTTCAGATTTGTATCATAAAGTAATAGGAACATATTAATATGCGAGTCAGCATGATCTAGTCTGATGACATTTTTAAAAGATCGCCTTACAGGCTTCAGGAAATGTGGGTTGGAAAGAAGCCAGAGTGGAAGAAAGGAGATGAGTTAGGAGAGTATTGTAATCAGTAAGACCAGAAATGATTCCGGTGTGGATTGAGATAAGTGGTGGTAAAGGATATAATGAGAAGTGGGTAAATTTTGGCTATATTTTAGAAGTGAGACCAATGGGGTTTGAAGATGGATAAAATAAAAACTGTCATATGTGGTAATGTGTTATAAATGTTACACTAAATGGCCCAAATGAAAAAGTGATGACTCCTTCTTTGGGTGTGAATAATGCGAGGAAAGCCGTGAAAAAATATGCTTGAGTTGAGTCTGTGGGATGAGTTTATGTTCACAGGCAGTCAGGGCATGTGCAAAGCAGAGGAAGGGTAATTTGGACAGAAGCACTAGCATGAGCAAAGACATACAGAAGACAGCAGAAGAGTGGGTGGAAGCAAATGGCAAGAATCAGAGCAGGAGAGGCGAGTCAGGCCACTGCAGTTCCTAAAGAGAATTTAGGTGTTACCTGGTAGTACAGAGAGAGATTCATTATCTGGAAGAAGAGGCAATGCAGCATAATTAG
Source organism: Plecturocebus donacophilus (assembly GCA_004027715.1). Taxonomy (NCBI): domain Eukaryota; kingdom Metazoa; phylum Chordata; class Mammalia; order Primates; family Pitheciidae; genus Plecturocebus; species Plecturocebus donacophilus. The sequence goes on from PVKP010004732.1 coordinate 20,988, forward strand.
AGTGTGGAGAAAGACTAGTATATGTTCCTACTTGTAGAAAATCGACAAAGTTCATCATGTAGTTGCAGCTTAATCAGTTTTGAATACCATTAGTTTAAATATTCACAGATATTTATAATATGAAAACTTTAAGTTCCTTAAATTTTAATGTTCTCTATATTGTTCTTTATTAATGAATAGCATGTTCCCTAGCAAGAAAATTTACTTCGTTATTTGCAGCAAAGACTATAACACAAGAAGTGCATAATTCCTATGTAATTAAAATATATTTCTTTCACATTTTACTCTCAAGTTTCATCCTACCAAGCCAGCTGCTAGTTAAAAATTAACAATGGTTAAATCGTAATTTATTTCATTTTCTTTTCTTCTGTGATCTGAAGGTATGATATGATAATTGAAATGACCACACTAATCTGGAAACTTCAAACCGTATACCTAATCTCTGATTTTTGAAAGAGTTCTTTTTTTGTCAAGGATGTTTTGTTCATTTTTTTAAAAATGTAAAGGGTAAATTTAAGTCTGTTTCTGTAGTGTGAAAGTTTCTCAGTGGAGAATTTTGAGAGCAATTGTAAGTGAAAATGGGATTATAACATAAATTGTCTTGAGACTATAATGAGATAAAAGTGTTTTATACCACAAAAGCTACAATCACATTCATTTCAGCATGACCAGTATGTCAAGTACTTTCAAGGTAATGAATGCATTCCAGAAGATTGTCTGTATTTTTTCCCCACTTTAAATAGCAGAAGATGTTTGAAACAATTTACTGTGCCATCAAAGGCACCGTGATGGGCGTTACCCTCACAATTCTGAGGCAGAATTTAGCTTTGGCAAAGAGTGGGTATTTTAATGAGTACTAGCTTACATTTTTCTTGGCATTAGGTTTATATAGGGTCATATTTCTTCCTCTTTGGAAAAAGATACAAAAATGCAAAGAATGACTATAATGGTTAACCAAAATGAATGTCCATTGCCTTTAGGTATTATAAAGAACACCAGGTAGCATTTTGTGAAAGATTTAGTGAGTTGTTGGTACCCTGTGGTTGTTGTTAAAGTGAAATAAACCCTTTTGAAGAAGTGAATGAATTTTTCTGAGGATTTTATTTATTTGCAACAAGGAAAAATTCAGAATCTTATATTGACAAAAGTTAATGAAAGTAGTCAGCAGTTTGACTTGCTGGTATTCTAATATGTTACATTTATGGACAAGAAGAGTTACTGTTAAGTGGTAAAAAAATTGAGCTTCTTAAGATGAAACCCAGGAAACCTGGTTGACTCCATAATTTCACGTGGAATTATTTTTATATAATACATAGGTAGATTAAGGAAACAAATTAAGTTGAACAAATTCAACTCATGTCAAGCTTTGATAATAAACTTTAGAAAGAAATTAATCGATACAGAGAGACTTTGAGTTTTCTATACTTTTATGAGAAAATGGAAGAATATATCTTAGTTTTTTAGAGAAGGAAATGTCTCTCAGTACATGCCACATAGGGATAAGGGACAAATTTCTTTCCAAGATTATGGCGTTAATTGCACAAAAATCTCTTAACATTTGTGAGAATTGTTATTGCCTTTCTGTGAAGTATCCTCCTTCCACAGTCTTATGTTCAGCTCTATCGTATGCTGACATTTGGTATCACTTTTCAAATTAGTTTAAGCTATAATTTTAAAACATGGTTTTAATTATTATTATTATTATTTGAGATGGAGTCCTGTTCTGTCACCCAGGCAGGAGTTGCAGTGGTGCAATCTTGGCTCACTGCTACCTCCACCTCCAGGGTTCAAGTGATTGTCCTGTCTCAGCCTTCTGAGTAGCTGAAATTACAGGCATGTGCCACCACACCTGGGTAATTTTTGTATTTTTAATAGAGACAGTGTTTGGCCATCTTGGCCAGGCTGGTCTTGAACTCCTGACCTCGTGATCTACCTGCCTCAGCCTCCCAAAGTGCTGGGATTACAGGTGTGAGCCACTGCGCCCAGACAATTATTCTTAATACTTTAAGAGTTTTTTGTGAGTCCAAGTAACACAGGAACCTAGTCCTCAAATAGAAGTAAAAATATGTTTTTTATACGCTTTGTATGCAAGTTTTTGTATGAGGGAGTTTAAGGAGCTATATTAGATAAAGTAAAGCTTTATCAGAATTAAAATTATGGTATTTTAGTGCACATTGAGTACATATAATTTAAAGGATATAATTTGAAGCATATTCACATTTCATCAGGGTACAATGAACTATGTGGTATAGCATTATGTTGTAGCACCTCCCTCAGATAGGATAAACATAAACAAACCAAATAATCAAATATTGTCTTGGGCACCTTCTGTGTGCCGAAACTGTATTAGGCGTCTTTGGAAAAGAAATGATCATCAAGATGTGTTTTCCTTTCTATCAGCTTTTAAGGTACTAGGACCAAATCAGTTTCTTCTAGGAAATTTGAAAGATTCAGACGATTTTAACTATCAGGAGAACAAATTTCAAAGGGTTAAGCAAAGATGAAAACTTCTGGGGCATATTAGAAAAGAAGGAGAAGATCAGTTTGGCAAGAGAAAGGATTCTGTAGAGGGCGTGAGATGAGACGGGGGCATAGTGCTGGGTTTCCTGTGGAAGACTTTGACTAGGAGACGGAAGAGTCCTTAATTCTCTAGTGATTTTGAGTAGGTCTTTAATTCTTCACTGATCAGAGAAATAAAGACCTACTCAAAATCAAAAGTTTTTGAGTATGGTAGTGACATTATCAAAGTTTTTTTAAAGACAGATATAATTTTCCATAGTATTCAAGACAAATTTGATTTGTGGAATTTTCTGCAATAATCTTGAAGACAGGCAGCAAGGATCTGGTGGTGGCAGGAAAATAGAAAAGGAAATGCTGATCACAGTGGTCCTGGGAAATTTGACTATAGAAAGTTGGGGATCACAGAGGCTATAACATCTTTTTAGGTCAAGAATTTGTCTTTCACTTTAATAAACATGTATCTGTACAAATTTTATATCCAAATGAAATTTTACTCCTTGTGAAACAAATTGAATTCTCTTGTTTATGCGTAAAACTTAAAAAGGAAAATATAAAAAATGCTATCACTTACCAATTAAACCTGTTTATTGTTGAGTATTTAGCAAAAAACAATAAAAATACTAGTAATGAGGATAATTAATCTAATGAATGTGTTTTTATACCATTATGCCTATTGGTTTAAATGAAAGTTATTGATTTAATGTTGATGGTTTGTTTACTTAGTAATTTCTCAATATTTATGATTTTCTTTCTCAATATAAACATAGCGACCCATATGCTATTAATAAAAATTTCAAGCACAGATGCAGGTGAGGGGCATTTCTCAGTTTGTATTGAACACTTGGAGAATTATCAAGAAGAGTAAATAAAATAAAGCTCTATCTTTTTATTAAAGGTTTGCCAGTGAAGTAAAAACTTACTGAAAAGGAAGTTCAGGATTTCTTTAATCTTCGTGAACCAATAATATTTAAATGCCATCCACATTAAGTCCAAAATACACATTGTATTTCCCTGTAATTTCTTCTCTGAACTCTGTTTATATCTTTTGGCTTATATGTGGATTAGTATTTGCAGTCTAGAATGGCAAGCCTTGATTATTAGCAAATAATATTATTTCTCAAATTACACCTTGACATTTATTCTGATGTATTTACCCTCAGCCAATCTATTTCATAATAAAACCTTGAGAAAGGCATCACAAACAGTTGAAGCTTTTAATAAGTACAATGCAATAAAAATATAAGACGATGTTTTTCCAACAATTCTCAGGTTTCAAATAGAAAGTGAACTGAGTGTAAATTAAAATAGACAGTATTTAATTACTGAAAGCCCAGTAAACATTAGTGTGAATATATACAATATTATTATAATGGTAGATCTTTAGAATGGCTGGCTGTGTGGCACATTTTCCATTACGCCAGTTATAATCTCATTTTATCTTTGAAAAGAGCAAGAACGTGTTAGTAAGGTGTCAGCCCACTATCCTTTTACTTCTCTTCCCTGAGTTTTAGCCTCTATGTTCCTGCCTGAATTTAGGGAAGAATTTACCTTTGCAACATTTTACTAGTTTCATGATATACCCAACATCTCTGAAGCCAGGGCTTCTGTTACTAGCTGACTTTGAGTTGACTCCCTGCATGTGCAAGATCTAACTGCTACTGCCTTTCTCTGCTAATTTTTCAGAACTTGCTACTTTGTGCACTCAGCAACAGCTGAAAGACCATTTATGTTTATTTGAACTCTCATTTTTCTCCACTTGACAAGCTCAGTTTGTTGGCTTGTGTTTCCTAAATATAACTGTGGAACTTTATGGACTGATGATGCCATTTCGTTATTTTCTGTTTTTGCTAAATCAATATAAATAATAATGAAATTCCTAGACTCTAAGATGTTGTTGATTAAGTTAGCTTCAGTTTAGAATATTGGTATGAAAGATATCCAACAGTATATTATATGCTACACTAATATACATTTATTCATTCTAAAAAAGCCACTATGATTAGTGCCGTAAGCATAGTTTGTATCTATGTCTTCTTTCATAATGCATACCAGTTTCATTATGTATGAGGCTTAATAGTTTGGAAGATTATGAAAATATCTTGGCTTAATATATGAACTATTGACTTCTGACAGACTAATACATTGAGGCCTTATGTAGTAAGTAAGCTTCCTCTGCAATGACCCTCCCACAAATCAGAATGAAGACATTGAATTTTCATTTGGTGTGGTCTTCAGAAAAAATCTGTAAGATTTGTGATTTGAGATTCAAAACCTAGTGTATGGGCAATTGAGAACATTTCAGAGTACTATTAAATGAGACAATCTGATAGGTTGGTCTGAACCCTTATCTAGTGTGGTCAGAAATAAGGTATAGAGCCTGAATCAGGATTCAATTTAAGCATTTTTTGATTTAATAATGTTGCCTACTTTATACCTCATTTTAAAATTATATCTCAAGCTGTCTTATTGAAACACTTGTAGACTATAATATTTTCTGAGTTATACATTTATAATTTTTATAATATAGTTATGTCTTAATGACAGGTATACTCTCTGAGAAGTGTCTAGTTAAGTGATTTCCTCATTGTGCACACATCATAGAATGTACCTACACAAAGCTAGATAGTATAGCTTACTACACACCTAGGCTGTATGGTATAGCTTATTGCTCTTAGGCCAAAAACCTGCATGGCATATTTCTGTACTGAATACTATAGGCAATTATAACATAATGGTATTTGTGTATCTAAAAATATCCAAACATTGAAAAGGTATAGAAAAATGTGGAATAAAAGATAAATATGGGTATGCCTGTATAGGGTAGCTCCATTATCTAATGGGATCACCATTGTATATGTCTGTCATTGACAAAGCATTGTTATGCATGACTGTATATTAGTATTATCTCTAAAATATGGACAAAGAAAAAATTCCATACCATACCAAAAAACATCAAAATCTGGTTCTAAAACAAGAATTCACTCCATTTTAGTTGCATTTCTTCCCTCCCTCCCTCCCTTCCCTCTTTCCTTCCTTCCTTCCTTTACTTTTCAATACTAGGTTTATCAATTATCTGTTCTATGAAAGTTGTTACTTGTGCAAAGTCTTTAGGATAAAAGGACCATTCTGTCTAGGAATAAAAATGACTAAGTGGATTCCTGACTTAAATTTATTTTAAAATGCTTTCTTATAGTACAATGCTATATTAAGTATTGAAATACATCAGTTCTATAGTGTATTTTTAAGATTTGGTTGGACCACAGACCCTGATACACCAAGAACAAAAATACATTGTATTCAACAAAAGCCAATTCTTCATCTGAGTCACCAATGATGTGACTGGAAGTATAGAAAGGGTTTATATTTTTTTAATTTTATTTTTTACTTGATAAAAAATAATTGTACATAATCACAGGGTTCATAGTGATATTTTCATACATATAACATATAGCAATTAGATCAGGATAATTAGCATATCCATCATCTTGAAGATTTATCATTTGTTTGTGTTGGGAACATTCAATATCCTCTTTTGAGCTATTTAAAACTACATAATATATTACTGTTAACTATAGTCATACTACAATTGTGTGGAACACTAGAACTTATTCTTCCCATCTAGCTGTATTTTTTTATCCTTCAATAAATCTCTGCCTATCTCTCCTTTCCTCATACCCATCCCAGTCTTTAATATCTTCTGTTCAACTTTTTATTTCTATAAGATGAATTATTTTTAGCTTTCACATATGAGTGAAAACAGGCAGTGTTTAAGTTTTTGCTACTGGCTTATTTCACTTAACATAATGTTCTCTAGTTCTAGCCACGTTGCTGTGAATTATAGGATTTCATTATTTCTTATTGCTGAATAGTATTGCATTGTGTGTATATACTACTATACACTTAGGCTCTATGTTATAGCTTATTGCTCCTAGGCTAAAAACCTATATGGCATGTTTCTGTACTGAATACTGTAGGCAATTGTAACATAATGGTAAGTCTTTGTGTATCTAAAAATATCCAAACATTGAAAAGGTATAGTAAAAATATGGTTTAAGAGATAAATATGAGTACATCTAAATAGGGTAGCTCCATTATCTAATGGGATCATTAGATCTAATGTCCAGCTGTTGTTGGACACCTAAGTTGATTCTATATCTCGGTTATTGTGAATAGTGCTGCAGTAAACATTGGGGTCCAGATGTCTCTTTGATATAATGGTTTTCTTTTCTTTGGGTAATTCTCAATAGTGGAATTGCTGGATCATATGTTCATTCTATTTGTAGTTTTTGAGGAGCCTCCATGCTGATTGTACTCCACAGTGGTTGTACTAGTTTACATTCCCACCAACAGTGTTTTAAGTTCTCTTTCTTCCACATCCTTGCCAGCATTCATTATTTTTTCTTTGATAATAGCCATCCTAAATGGGGTGAGATGATATATTAGTGTGGTTTTGATTTTCACTTCTCTGATGACTAGATTTTCACGTAGCTATTGGCCATTTGTATGTCCTCTTTTGAGAAAGGTCTATTCATATCATTTGCCTATTTTTTATTCAGATTATTATTATTTTGCTATTGAGATGTTTGAGTTCCCTGTCTATTCTGGATGGATATTAATCCTCTGTAGGATGAGTAGTTTACAAATATCTTCTTTCACTTTTTAGGTTTTATTTTCATTCTATTGATTATTTCTTTTGCTGTGCAGAGCTTCTTAGTTTGATATAATCCCATTGTTTTTACTTTTGTTGCCTGTGTTTTTTGAGGTCATATTAATAAAATATTTTCCCAGATAAATAACCTGCCGTGTTCCTTCTATGTCTTCTTTTCGTAATTTTACCATTTTGGGTTTCACATTTAGTCCTTTGATCCATTTTGAGTTGATTTTTACACAGGGTGAGAGGTGGGAGTCAAGTTTAATTCTTCAGCATGCAAATATCCACTTCTCTCAGCACAAATGAAGAGATTTTCTTTCTCTAATGAGTGTTCTTGGCACCTTTGTCAAACATTATTTGGCTGTAGATAAGTGGATTAATTTTGTATTCTTTATTCTGTTGCCTTCATCTGTGTGTCTGTTTTTATGCCAGTACCATGTTGCTTTTGTTACTACAGGTTTGTAGTATGTTTTGAGGTCTAGTAGTGTGATACTTCCAACTTCGTTATTTTTGATCAGGATTACTTTGGCTATTCGGGGTCTTTTGTGGTTCTGTTTTCATTTTAGAATTGTTTTCTGCTTCTGTGGAGGATGTCATTGGTATTTTGATAGGGATTGTGTTGACTCTCTAGATCAGTTTGGGTAATACTGTCATTTTAATAATAATCTTTCAATCTATGAGTATAGAATGTCCTTCTATTTTTTGTATTCTGTTCAGTTTCTTTCATTAGTGTTTTGTAGTTTTCTATTTAGAGTTCTTTCACCTCCTTGGTCAAATTTATTGCTAGATATATTATTTTTTGGAGGTGGCTATTGTAAATGGGGATTACCTTCTAGATTTCTTTTTCCAGCTGGTACCTTGTTCATATATAGAAACACTACTTATTTTTGTATGTCATTTTTGTCCTGCAACTTAACTGAATTTGTTTCCCAGTTCTAGGAGGTAATGTCTTTGGGTTTTACTATATATATGATTATAACATCTGCAAGATGTTCAACATATGCAAATTAATAAACTTCATACATCTATAGAATGAAGGACAAAAATCATATGATAATCTCAATAGATGAAGAATAAGCTCTTGATAAAATTCATTACCTCTTTGTGATAAAACACTTAATAAATTAAGTAAGGATAAAAATACTTCAATACAATAAAGGCCATGTATGACAAATGCACAGGTCTTATTGAATGGAGAAAAGCTCAAACCTTTTCCTCTAAGAACTGGAAGAAAACAAGGATGCTCACTCTCACCACCGTCATTCAACATAATGTTGAAATTAGCCAGAGAAATTAGGCAAGAGAAAGCAAGAATATCCAAATTAGAAAGGAGTAAGTATTCACTTCTGATCTCTGAGGATTTGATGTGAACAGAACTAGAAATACAGATCTCTTTGATGCTAATAATATTAATTGTTTCCATAACTGGGGAGATGTCTCAGTATTTTTGCTCCACTTTAATTTAAAAACTACAGCTTAAGGTGGTTTTCCACCTAAAGTTAGGAAATATCATTGGTGATCTTCCCTACTGTAATTGTGAGGCTTAAAAGATGTCTTTTCTCCAAGGAAAACATACAAATGGCCCAATAGGTATAGAAATTATCATCACTAATTATTAGAGAAATGCAAACAAACTTACAATGATATCACCCCACACCTGCCAGGATGATTATTATCAAAGAACAAAAGACAACTGTTGGCAAAAATGTGGAAAAATTGGAACACTTGCCTATTGCTGTGACAATGCAAAATATAGCAGCCACTGTAGAAAATAGTGTGGACAGCCACCAAAAGTTAAACATAGAACTTTGATATGGTCTGGCAATCTCACTTCAGAGTGTTTATTCAAAATAATTAAAATCAGGATCCTAAAAAGGTATTAGCACTCCCATGTTTATTTCATTTCAGCACTATTAATAATGGCCAAGATGGAAAAACAACCTGCTCATTGACTGATGAATGGATTAAAATGTGGTAGACATATAATGATAGACTGTTCAGCCTTAAAACAGCAAGAAATCCTGCAATATATTTCAACATGGATGAATCTTGAGGACATTAAACTAAGTGAAAATAGCTGGGGACAAAAAGACAACAACTGCTTGATTCCACTTATATGAGGTATCTGAAATAATCAAATTCATAGAATCAAAAAGTAGTACAATAGTGCTTGCCAGGGGCTGGGGACAAAGGAAATGGGAAGTTGAGTTACTGACCTATAGGCATAAGGTTTCAATTAAGCAAGATAATTAAGCTCTGATCTGCTGTAAAAGAATTACGTCTGTGGTACACTATAATGTTTTGTACATTTAAAAATTTATTAAAAAGGTAGATCTCATGTTGTGATTTACCATAGTAATAAAGATTATGAACATTAAAACTATTTTATTTACAAATATAGGATGAAAATATTTCGATTTTTAAAAATTTCAACATGATTTACTAGTCTTTTAGAGGGGACATAAATGTCTGTCTATGTCAATCAATCCAAGATTCTTATTCTTTATTCTAAAAGCATTTTTCATCATAATGTAGGTGTTTTCAAAAATTTTTTCTATATGCCCAGTCTAACCATATATCTAATCTAAACTACTGGCTTAGAAAGTTGAAGTTAAGAGGTCAACTAGGGCCTCTGTAGGAGCTAAAAGGCTCAGAACTTAACCAGTAGACTGTAGTGTCATTTCCCTAACACCAAAACAGTCACTTTATTGAAAAAGATCTGTCACCAAGAAACGTGTTAGTTTTCTCACATATAGATGGCACTACTGAACTATCATCACAAACATCTTTGCTGAGTTTTCACCACTGAGTGGAATTTACTGAGTTTTCACCAATCTATCTATGTACGGTCCCCAGATACTTTGTATTTTTAGAGCTCTAATGAGTTTTTGGGTGGAGTGAAGTCTTAAACAAGAAGCTGTTGGTTATTGTGTGTAACCAACCATGTTGATATTTAGAAACAAAACATGTTGGCTGACTGGACTTTTCATATTTCAGCTGATTAGTTGGTATTGTGAGTGAAGACAATGGAGACTAATCTGGATCCTTTTGATTGTTCAACATCCCACAAAAGTAATCACTCTGGGACACTGAGCATTTCATTGCATCATCTTTGCATCTGTTTTCCTATTTTGAATGGAAGGGAAGAAACCAAAATTTATTGACAATCTAGTATATGCTAATTATTGGGTTAGTCATAAATGATATACTATTTAATCCCCTCATCCCAGTGGAAATTGGATTATCTTTATTTTACGCAGCAAAAAGATGTAGATATGTTGTATGGCCCTAGATCTCATAAATAAGTCACCAAGTCACCATGGTCTTATGACTCAAGCCTAGTTCCAAATGATTTAGGGTTTAAGTGAAATGTTCTTTACATAAAAACTTGTTCTGGAATTAATAATAACTTTCCTGTAATCTCAGCACTTTGAGAGTCTGAGGCAGGTGGATCATTAAGGCTAGGAGTTTGAGACCAACCTGGCAAATATGATGAAGCCCTATTTCTACCAAAAATGCCCCAAATTAGTTCAGTGTGATGGCACACACCTGTAATCTCAGCTACTCAGGAGGCTGAGGCACGAGAATCACTTGAACCTGGGAGGTGGAGGTTGGAGTGAGCAGAGATGCTGTCATTGCACTCCAGCGTGGGCGACAGAGTGAGACGCCATCTCAAAACACAGAACAAAACAAAAAATTAACTTTATAGTAGTCTTAATACTAACCTTATACTAACATGGCTGCCACAGAGAAAGGTAAATATTAGTTCTGTAGAAGAATAGAATACATACAGTTGCTCTCTTAAAAGACTGTCATAGAACTGAGTCTTGTGATTAACCAATGTTCTCTTAGCTTTAAAAAAATTATTTATTTATTTATTTATTTGACTTGGGGTATTGCTGTTGCCCAGGCTAGAGTGCAATGGCATTATCACGGCTCACTGTGGCTTTCAACTCCTGGGCACAAGTGATCCTCCCACGTCAGCCTCCCTAATAGCTAGTATTATAGGTGTATCAACATGCCTGGCTAAGTTTTTGCCTTTGTTAATTTTTGTAGAGATGGCGTCTCACTATGTTTTCTAAGCTGGTCTTGAACTCCTTGCCCCAAGCAGTCCTCCCACCTCAGGCTCCCACAGTGCTGGAACTACAGGCATGAGTCACTGTGTCAGGCTTTTCCTTTTGTATAGAACATGCTAACTTGTGTAGATGAAGGTTTAGAAATACACAAAATATACTCCTTTTGCTTTATATTATTGTGAAAACCTATTACCTAGAATTGATATTTACAATTTTTAAATATAGTTTTATAATTTTATTAAGGAAGGATTACATGAAGTTGAAAGCTTCAAGGTCCATGAAAATGATATGAAAAAGTACATGTTTTTGGTGGGTTAAGAGAATGCAGTTTTATTAACAAAACTTGGCTACTTTTGATTGGACAAAATTAATACAACACAGATACTTTTGTACATCATTTATACTGGCTGCTTCTGAAGATCATCAGGACCACTTTCTTCAGAAACAAGAGGAAAAAATCTGCTACTCATTATATGAAATTTGAAAACATCTGTATATTCCTTGCAGAGTTCTCTCTCACGTATCCACTTTGACTCTATTATATCAGATTTACCTACTTTTGCTAAGACCGTGTTAGTAAAATTTCATGAAGCATAATTATTTTTTATAAATTATGTAGAAAAGGTGCTTATTTCTTCAATTTGACATATTGTACCTAAGTCTGTAGAGTTTAATTAAGATTGTAAGGTCTTCTCAAATCTTTTTATTTAAGGTATTTGTCATAAGCATTTGGTAAAGAAATCCCATGACAAAATTTATGGTGACTCATAGAAAAGGATACCCAACAGAAGCTGAGGCCAGTAGACATGAAGGCACAGAGTCATGAAGACTTTAAGACTGAGGAAAATTTAAAAGTCAATATCCTTCAAGAGTAAAACAACAAATTTTGAGGGATCACATTGAGTCAAAAGTTCGAATGAGTTAAAGAGTTCTGATATTCATTTAACCTGAAACAGGTCAGATTATTGGTAGATGACTCTAGACCAAGCATTTGGCCATGATCTTAGCAGCTAGAAATGGAAAGGCAGATAAAATGTTAGGCTTCATACATGGAGAGAGGGTGGTGATGAAGAAATAGAATTTCTAGTTAATGGGAGAATTCAGTCTTAGGAAACTTGGATATTGGTTAGAATATTGAAAACAAATACCAGAACACAGATAACATGTCAGGGGAATTCTTTCACTTGGGAAAGGAAAGTTCCACATATTATCCATTTTATATTATCCTTATCTTCTTGTCATATATACTCTTCTACTTAGACAGTGGATCTTACTAATTTTGCTTTTGCAAACATTCTACACCTGTATTTATTCTCCTTTCTTTTCTACATTAGTGATCCTCTCCCTCTTTCCTGGATATTCTTATCCGCATTCAAACATTCAAACAAAATCCAGGATCTTTTAATATAATCAAAGCAAAAAACATCCTTCATCAGTAGTGTGCCTCCAGATTCTACTACACTTCAATATTTTCCATAATAGGATAAAACAAAGAAACAACAACAAAAATCCAGCCAAAGAATTGTTTAATTTCCAGTCTTCACTTCTCAACTTCTCATTTACTCTCCAGTGGTCTGGTTTCTATCCCCATTCCTCTCCAAAATTATTACTTCATGGACACCAGTGATTTCCACACTATCAAATACGTAGGGTACTTCTTAGTCTTCATTTCCTTGTACTTAGCATTCAACACAGATGATTACTCACTCGGTATTGAAATTATTTTCTTTTTTGGCTTCTAGGACAGTATATTCTCTTGGCTATCCATGTAAGTAACAATTTTACTTTGAATAAGTAAAGGAGATTACTAGATGTCTTTTCAATGCAATACTGGATGTTCTGGGATTGTCTGAGTCTGTGGGGCTTCTGAGCTACTTTACATTTGAGATTTACAGATAACTTAAAGCAAGAGAAATAATTCTTATCTGCAGACATGAAAATAAATTCTCTCTAATGGGGGATACAATTCTCACCTTTACCCCCTCTCCAAAATTATATTTTGGGCCCATTTGTAAATTTATTTTAACATTCCTTTCTTTACTCCATATATAATTTGACTTCTTGGTTGTGATATCTGTATGGGTCTTTGTTGATTAATGAGTTAAATAAAATTTTACATGTATTTATTTTATGTCTATATACTGATAGTTCTAACTTTTTACTTTTTAAAAATATTTTTTAACACACAATCTTCTTGATAGGACTCCTTGATACGGTAACAGCACCTAGGTCTCATTAGCTGGCTTCTACTTCTCCTGAAAATTTTTACTCTGTCTCTGTTTTTCTCTGTAAGTGATCTCATTCAGTCATCCTAAGTTTTCAGTGATTTCTTTATGCTGATTACTCCCAATTACTTACTTATAGCCCTGACAGCTTACTTGAGCTCCAAAATTATACATCCAATCTCTTGTATATCCAAGTTTTATCAACATTTCACTTTTTACAAGAAGCAAATGGGCTTCTTGATTTCTGTTCTTTTATCCATAAAAATGGCAATAAGCAATCCAATGAAAAATAACAACCTACTTCTCTCCCATTTCCTCATTTCAATAAAATTAGTATCATATATCCAGTTGCTTAAGTAAGAGACTCAAGTACCCATATCACTTTATCCTTCAATAAGCTTTGTCTCTTCTACTCTAAAGTATCTCGAATTTGTTACTTGGTTTTATTTTCCTTGAAATGACCATATCATCTCTTCCCTGGACCATACTAATAATAATAGCTTCTGTTAATTCTTTGTCTTGCTCATCACTTCTGTTATTGTCTTTCCATAGTCCCTTACTACCAAGCAGTTAGATGGATTTTTAAACATAAATCTCATGAATTCACTTTAATACTCTTTAATACTTTCCAATTTCATTTGGATTAAATTTCAAATTCTTATTTTGATTTACATAGTCCTTTTTCTACCTTCTCGAATCATTTCTCTTACTAACTTTTGTCTCATTTACTATATTCCAGCTATTCTGGATTGTTTTTTCTTTTCCTTAAATTATGTCAAACCTTTCCCAGCTCTGGGACTTTATACTTGCTTTTTCTTTTATCTGAAATGCATTCTATCTGACTTTTCATAAGTTTGATTCTTTCCTGTTTGAATCTGGAAAAAGAATCTTCAGATTCCAAATCACCCTCTTCACAGAGGCCTCCTCTTACCCTACCTAAATGAGCCTAATATCTTGTTATTTTCTATTATACCACTCGGTCTTTTCCTTCTCAGGATTTACTACAAATCAAATTATTTTTCTTAAAATTTTAGAAACTGACCTTAATTTTTCATAGTCTGCTCAATTCTGGGTTCCCCCTCCCTGATTCTGTTTCTTATTCATAGGATGCAATACTCCAGGGAGGCAGGTAGGTACCTGCCCTTCTCATTTTGTATTTCCCACACCCTGGATTCTGTCTGAATCATATAATATACTTAAAATACTTAAAAAGTGAATGAAGAAATAAAGTACTAATCTTATACTTTTGATGTAATTATTTGTTGCTATCAACCTCTCTCTGCTATAGGAGATAAAATGGAATGCAGTTGCTTTTACTTGCTATTGTATTCCCCTAGTATCATGCCCGGTCCATAGTAGGTGCTAAATAAATACTTTTAAATAAGTGAGCAAAGTTAAAAAAAAATCCCAAAGTCAGAACAGATTCTCAAATGCCACTTTACTGCCATAGGCTGGCGTAGTGTTTCAGCCAAATAGATGCCCAATTCTGGAGTGGAACTGACTCTGAAGACGTGAAGAATTAGGTGTAGTAACTTAGTTAGAGGAGTAGGTGAACAACTGGCAGTCAGCTTACTATGTTTAGTTTCTAGGTCTCTGTTTTAATGTCTAGTTTTTTTTTTTAACTTATAGGTTCGGGGTACATACGTAGGTTTGTTATATAACTAAACTGCATGTCATGGGGATTTGATGTACAGATTTTTGGCACCTAGTAAGCACAGTAATAAGCCTATTAACTAATAGGTATTTTTTTGATCTTCTTCCACCTCCAACCCTCCAACCTCAATGTCTGCTATTAGCCTGTGTCCATGTGTTTTTATTGTTTAGTTCCTGCTTATAAGTGAGAACATGTGGTATTTGGTCTTCTGTGCCTGTGTTAGTTTGCCTAGAATAATGGCCTCCTGCTCCATCCATGTTGCTGCAAGGGACATGATCTCATTTTTGTTTTTTAAGGCTGCATAGTATCTATACTGATATATATACCACATTTTCTTATTCCAGTCTACTATTGATGGGCATTTAGGTTGATTCCATGTAGTTGCTATTGTGAATAGTGCTGTAGTGAGCATACACATGCTTGTGTCTTTATGATAGAATAATTTATATTCCTTTGGTTATATACCCAACAATGGGATTACTGGGTCCAATAATAATTCTGTTTTAATTTCTTTGAGAAATAACCACACTGCTTCCATGATGGCTGAACTAATTTACACTGCTACCAGCAGTGTATAAATGTTCCCTTTTCTCCACAACATTGCCAGCATTGTTATTTTTTGACCTCTCAATCATAGCTATTCTGACTGGTGTGAGATGGTATCTCATTGTGATATTGATTTTGCATTTTGCTAATAATCAGTGATGTTGAGTGTTTTTTTCATATACCAGTTGGCCACCTGGATGTTTTCTTTTGAAAAGTGTCTGTTCATGTCCTTTTCCTGCTTTTTAATGGGGTTGTCATTTGCTTGCAAATTTGTTTCTTATAGATTGTGGATATTAGGCATTTGTCAGATGGATAGTTTGCAAATATTTGCTCCCATTCTGTAGGTTGTCTGTTTACTCTGTTGATGGTTTCTATTGCTATGCAGAAGCTTTTTAGTTTAATTAAGTTCCTTTTGTCAATTTTTGTTTTTGTTGCAGTTGTCTTCGGCATTTTCATCATTAAATCTTCGTTGGGTCCTAAGTCTAGAATGGTGTTTTTTTAGGTTATCTTCAAGGTATTTACAGTTTTAGGTTTTACATTTAAGTCTTTAATTCACCTTGAGTTGATTTTTGTATATGGTGTATGGAAGGGATTAGTTTTAATCTTCTGCATATGGCTAGCCAGTTATCCTAGAACTAGTTATTGAATAGTTGCCTATTGTTTATTTGTGTCAGTTTGTTAAAGATCAGATGATTGTAGGTGTCTGGCCTTATTTATGGGCTCTCTCTTCTGTTCCATCAGTCTGTGTGTCTGTTTTTGTACCATTATCATATTGTTTTGGTTATTGTAGCCTTGTAGTATAGTTTGACTTTGGGTAATATGATACCCCTAGCTTTGTTCTTTTTGCTTAGAAATGCCTTGGCTATTTGAGCTTTTTTTCTGTTTTATATGCATTTTAAAATTAAAAAAAAAAAAATTCCGTGAAGAAAGAATGTCACTGGTAGTTTCATAAGAATAGCATTGAATCTGTAAACTGCTTTGGACAGTATGGTCATTTTTATGATACTGATTCTTTTTAACACTGAGCATTAAATGTTTTTCCATTTGTCTGTGTCATCTCTGATTTCTCTGAGCAGTGTTTCATAATTTTCATTGTGGAGATCTTTCACCTCCTTGGTTAGCTGTATTCCTAAGTATTTATTTATTTATTTATTTGTATGACAATTTTGAATGAGATTGTGTTCCTAATTTGGCTCTTGGCTTGGTTGTTGTGGTGTATAGGAGTGCTACTGATTTTTATACATTGATTTTGTATCCCACAACTTTGCTGAAGTGGTTTATCAGATGGTGAAGCTTTTGGGCTGAAAATATGGGGTTCTCTAGGCATAACAGCATATCATCTGCAAACAGGGATAGTCTGAATTCCTGTCTCTCTATTTGGATGCCTTTTATTTCTTTCTTCTGGATGGTTGCTCTGTCCAGAGCTTCCAGCATTGTGTTGAAGGAGTGGTGAAAGACGGCATCCTTGTCTTGTGCCAATTTTCAAGGGGAAAGTTTTCAGCTTTTGCCCATTTACTAAGATGTTGGCTGGAGGTTTGTCATAGATGACTCTTACTATTTTAAAGCATGTTCATTCAATACCTAGTTTATTGAAAGTTTTTAACATGAGGGGATGTTAAATTTTATTGAAAACCTTTTCTCCTTGATTTTTTGTGTGCCTATTTTAAAAATCAGATTATTTGTATTCTTTTTATTAAATTGAATTCCTTATATATTTTGGATACTAACTCCTTATAAGATGTATAGTTTGCAAATATTTACTCCCATGCAGTTAATTGTTACATTACTCTATTGCTTTCTTTGCTTTACAGAAACTTTTAATTTTGATATAATGACATTTATCTATTTTTGTTTTTGTTGCCTGTGCTTTTGAGTTCATCTCTAAAAAAGTCACTGCACAGATCAGTGTCATGGAACTTTACCTCTATGTTTCTTCCCAGTAGGTTCATAGTTCCTAGTCTTACATTTAAGCCTTGAACCTATTTTAAGCTGATTTTTGTATGTGGTGGGAGATAGGAGTCTCTTATTTCTCTATTTTTCTTCATGTGGCTATCCAGTTTTCCCAATGTCATTTATTAAAAAGATTTCCCTATTCTCATTGTGTGTTCTTGGCACCTTCGTGGGAAATGTATTTGCTATAAATGCATGTGTTTGTTGGCCCTCTATTCTGTTTCACTGATCTATGTGGAACAGAGCATAATCTGTTTTTATACCAGTACCATGCTATTTGTTACTGTAGCTTTGTAGTATATTTTAAAGTCGGGTAGGGTTATGCATCCAGCCTTGTTCTTTGTGATAAAGATTGTTTGGGCTATTAGAGGGTTTTTGTCATTCTATATGAATTATAAAATGGTTTTTCCTACTTCTATAAAAAATTCATTGGAATTTTACTAGGAATTATGTTCAATCTGTAGGTTACTTTGGGTAATATGAAAGTTGTAACAGTATCATTCTTTCAGTTCATCAAAACAGTATATTCTGTTTATTTGTGTCTTGAACATTTCTTTCACAAGTGTTTTATAGTTTTCCACATAGAGATCTTTCACCTCCTTGGTTAAATTTCTTTCTAGTTTCTTTTTGTAGCTAACAAAAATGGGATTCTTTTATTTCTTTCTCAGAAATTTGCTATTGGCTAAAAATTGCACTGATTTTTGCATGTTGATTTTGTATCCTCCATCTTTATCAAATTTGTTTATTTGATCTAACAGGAGTCTCTAGGGGTTTCCATATATAAGGTTATGTCATCTGCAAACATGTATAATTTAACTTTTTACTTTCCAATTTGCATGCCCTTTTTCATTCTCTTGCCTAATTGCTCTGGCTAGGACTTGCAGTACTATCTTGAATAGAAGTGGTGAAAGTGGGGATCCCTGTCTTATTCCACATATTAGAGGAACATTCAGTATGATGATAGCAATGGGGTTGTTATATATGGCCGTACTCCACTGAGGTACATTCCTACATACCTAATTTGTTGAAAATATTTTTTTTTGTCATGAGGAGATAATGAGTTTTGTTACTTGCTTTTTCTACATCTATTTAAATAATCACATGCTTTTTGTCCTTTCTTCTCTTAATGTGAGGTATTAAGTTCCTCAATTTGCAAATGTTGAGCCTTATATAGAATCCTGGAATGAATCTCACTTGATCATGGAGATTATATTTTTAATGTGCTATTATATTTGTTTTGCTAGTATTTTGTTAATAATTTTTTCATATATATTCATCAGGGATATTGGTCTTTAGTGTTTTTTTGTTTTATTTTCCTTTCTAACTTTGTCTGGTTTTGGTAACAGGGTAATGTTGGCCTCCTAGAATGAGTTTGGAAGTATTTGGTCCTCTTCATTTTTTTGGAGCAGTTTAAGAAGAATTGGTATCAGTTCTTTGAATGTTTGGTAGAATTCAGCAGTGCAGCCATCAGATCCTGGACTCTGCTTTGATGAAAGATTTTTATTACTGGTTTAGTTTTCTTAGTTATTGCTTTGTTTGGGTTTTCTATTTCTTCATAATTCAATCTTGGTAGATTGTATGTGTTAAGGAATGTGTCCCTTTCTTCCAGGTTATTCAATTTGTAGGTATGTACTTGCCATTACTAGCGTTTTATAATTCTTTGTACTTCTGTAGTAATGGATGTATGATCCACGTTTTCTTCTCTATATCTATTTGAATTCTTTTTTCTTTTTCTTAGGTTAGCTAAAAGTTTAATTTTTTTTCAAAAAATCCAACCTTTCCTTTGTTGATATTTTGTAGTTTTTTAGTCTCTATTTCATTTATTTCTTCTGCTTTCTTTTTCCCACCTTCTAATAATTTGGATTGAATTTGTCCTTGTTTTTCTATATCCTTGAGGTGTAATTAGAGATTATTTGTTTGAGATTTTTCTTCCTTTTCGATTTAAGCATTCATTACTATAAATATCCTATTTAGAGCTTCTTTTGCTATATCCTTACATTTTAGTTTGTTACATTTTAGGTTTCATTTTTTGAAAGAAATTTTTTAATTTGTCTTTTAATTCCTTCATTGACTCATTTGTTATTTAGGAACATGTTCTTTCTTTTCCATGTATTTGTAATACTTCTGAAATTCTCCCTATTATTTATTTCTGGTTTCATACCATGTAGTCAAAAAAGATACCTGATATGGTTTCAGTGTTCTTAAATTTGTTAAGACTAGTTTTGTGGTTAGTTCTGTCCTGGAGAACATTCCATGTACAATTGCAGATTATGTTCCTTTCTGTGGCTATTGAATGAAATGTTCTGTAAATGTCTGTTGGGTCAGTTTGATTGAGAATGTGGTTTAAATCTGATGTATCTTTGTTGATTTTATGTCTGATTAGTCTGTCCTTTTCTGAAAGTGGAGTGTCGTTAGATCCATTAATATTTGCTTCAAATATTTGGGTGCCCCAATGTTGAGTGTATGTATATTTGCAATTGTTATATCTTCTTGCTGTATTGACTCTTTATTATTATTTAATGACCTTCTTTGTCTCATTTTATCATTTCTGACTTAAAGTCAATTTTATCTGATGTAAGTTTAGCTAATTTTGATCTCTTTTGCATACTATTTGCTTGGAATACGTTTTATGTTAATTTACTTTTAGTATGTTTTTCCTTACAGGTAAAGTGTGCCTTTAGTAGAAAGAATATAGTTGAGCCTTGTTATCAGTTCAGCCACACTGTGTCTTTTAATTGGATAATTTATTCTATTTGTATTCAAGGTCATGTTTGGTAAGGACATATTGTGGCCATTTTGTTAACTGTTTTCTAGTTGTTTTGTAGATACCATCTTTCTTTTACTTTTCCTACTGTCTTCTTTTGTGGTTAAGTGATTTTCTCTGGTAGTATTTTTTGATTCTTTGCTTTTTTATTTTTTAGTCTATCTGTGATAGGCTTTTGCCTTATGGTTATCATAAGTTTTAAAAAAAAAACTCTTACAAATATAAGAGATTATTGTAAGCTGATGAAAACTTAACTTTGATGCTAAAAAAAATCCCTACAAACCAAAAAAAAAAAAAAAAAAAAAAACTACACTTTAACTCCACTCCTTCCAAATTTTCAGTTTTTGATGTTACAATTCCCATCTTTTCATATTGCATATTCTTTTTAGAATTTTTTTATTTTTATTTTGCTTTAAGTTCTGGGGTACATGTGCAGATCTTGCAGGATTGTTACATAGGTATACATATGCCATGCTGGTTTGCTGTCTTCATCCCCCATTCACCTGCATTAGGTATTTCTCCTAATGTTATCCCTCCCCAATCTCCCCAACACCTGCTATCTCTACCCTAGTCCACCACCCACAACAGACCTGAGTGTGTGATGTTCCATCCCTGTATCCATGTGTTCTCATTGTTCAACACCCACTTATGAGTGAGAACGTGCAGTGTTTGCTTTTCTGTTCTTGTGTCAGTTTGCTGAGAATGATTGTTTCCAGATTCATCCATGTCCCTGCAAAGCACATGAACTCATTGTTTTTTATGGCTTCATAGTATTCCATGGTGTATATGTGCCACATTTTCTTTGTCCACTGTATCATTGATGGGCATTTGGGTTGGTTCCAAGTCTATTGTAAATAATGCCACAGTGAACATTTATTTGCATGTGTCTTTATAATAGAATGATTTATAATCCTTTGGGTATATAGTAATGGAATTGCTGGGTCAAATGGTATTTCTATTTCTAGGTCCTTGAGGAATCGCCACACTGTCTTTCACAATGGTTGAACTAATTTACACTCCCATCAACAGTGTAAAACGTTCCTGTTTCTCCACATCCTCGCCAGCATCTGTTGTCTTCTGATTTTTTAATGATCGCCATTCTAACTGGCATGAGATGATATCTCAATGTGGTTTTGATTTGGATTTCTCTAATGGCCAGTGATGATGAGCATTTTTTAGTATGTTTGTTGGCTGCACAGATGCCTTCTTTGGAAAAGTGTCTGTTCATATCCTTTGCCCACATTTTGATGAAGTTGGTTGTTTTTTCCTTGTATATTTGTTATAGTTCTTTGTAGATTCTGGGTATTAGCCCTTTGTCAGATGGGTTGCAAAAATTTTTTCCCATTCTATTGGTTGCTGGTTCACTCTAGTGGTTGTTTTTTTTTTTCTGTGCAGAAGCTCTTAAGTTTAATTAGATCCCATTCGTCTATTTTGGCTTTTGTTGCCACTGCTTTTGGTGCTTAAGTTATGAGGTCCTTGCCCATGCCTAAGTCCTGAATGGTATTGTCTAGGTTTTCTTGTTGGGTTTTTATGGTGTTAGGTCTTATGTTTAAATCTTTAATCCATCTAGAGTTAATTTTTATATAAGGTATAAGGAAGGGGTCCAGTTTCAGCTTTCTACATAGGGTTAGCCAGTTTTCCCAACACCACTTATTAAATAGGGAATCCTTTCCCCATTGCTTTTGTCAGGTTTGTCAAAGATCAGATGGTTTTAGGTGTGTGGTGTTACTTCCAGGGCCTCTGTTCTGTTCCATTGGTGTATAACTCTGTTTTGGTATCAGTACCATGCTGTTTTGATTACTGTAGCTTTGTAGTATAGTTTGAAGTCAGGCAGCATGATGCCTTCAGCTTTTATTTTTTGGCTTAGGATTGTCTTGGCTATGTGGGCTCTTTTTTGGTTCCATATGAAGTTTAAGGTGGTTTTATCCAGTTCTGTAAAGATGATCAGTGGTAGTTTGATGGGATAGCACTGAATCTGTAAGTTACTTTGGACAGTGTGGTCATTTTCATGATATTGATTCTTCCTAACCATGAGCATGGAATGTTTTTCCATCTGTTTGTGTCCTGTTTTATTTCCTTGAGCAGTGGTTTGTAGTCCTTGAATGGGTCCTTCACTTCCTTTGTTAGTTGTATTCCTACATATATTATTCTCTTTGTAGCAATTGTGAATGAAAGTTCTCTCATGATTTGCCTCTTTGTCTGTTATTGGTGTATAGGAATGCTGGTGATTTTTGTACATTGATTTTATATGCTGACACTTTGCTGAAGTTGCTTATCATCTTAAGATTTTGGGCTGAGATGATGGGGTCTTCTAAATATACAATCATGTCATCTGCAAGTAGAGACAATTGGACTTCTTTTCCTATTTTAATACCCTTTATTTAATAAATTATTGCAGTTATTATCATTTTTAATGGTTTTATGTTTTTACTTCCATACTAAAGATACAAGTGATTTACATACCACCATTACAGTATTAGAGTAATATGAATTTGACAGTGAACTTAATTTTATCAGTGAGCTTTATGCTTTCAGATATTTTTATGTTACTGATTAGAATATTTTTCTTTCAACTTGAAGAATTCCCTTTAGCATTTAGGATTCTTCTAGTGGTGACGAATTTCCTTAGCCTTTGTTTGTCTGGGAAAGTTTTTATCTCCTACATTTCTTAAGGACAGCTTTGCTGGGAAGAGTATGCTTGGTTAGCAGTTTTGTTGGCATTTTTTTTTTCTTCAGCACTTAGAATATGTCGTCCCACTCTCTTCTGACTTGTAAGGTCTCTACTCAGATGTCTGCTACTAGTTATTTTGAGACTTCATTTTATGTCATTTGCTTCTTTCTCTTTCTGATTTCAGGATTCACTCTTTGTCTTTTATTTTTGATAGTTTGATTATAATATGTCACGGGGTAGTGATATTTGAATTCTATTAGAGACACTTCACCTTCTTGTACCTGGATATTCATATCTTTCTCTAGGTTTGGAAAGTTTTCTTCTATTATTTACTTAAATAAGCTTCTGCCATTTGTCATTTTGTACTTCCTCTTCAACACTAATGATTCATAAATTTGATCTTTTAATGCTTTTCCACAGACTCTGTTAGCCTTTTTTCATTTGTTTTTACTCTTTTTTCTCTTCTACCTGTATCTTTTCAAATAACTTGTCTTCTAGTTCACAGATTCTTTTCTCTTCTTGATCGTTCCTCTTCTGCTATTGATGCTCTCTACTGAATTTTTCATTTTGGTTTTTTTGGTGTGTGTGCATTTTTAGCTCCAGGATTTCTTTTTAATATTTTAAAATTATTTCAATCTTTCTGTTAAATTTCTCTGATAAATTTATAAATTGTTTTTCTGTATTTTGCTGGTGTTTGCTGAACTTTTTTTTAAAACTGCCACTTTAAAATTGTCAGCAAGTTCATACATCTCCATTGATTTAGGGCCAATCAATGACACCCTATTTTTTCCATTTTCAAAACAAAATCAAGTTTGTTTTGCAGGGGCAGTGGGCTCCTGTCTAGTGTTGGGGCAGGCCTAGAGGCTCAATCTAGGGTACCAACCTGGAGCTAGGGGCTGTGAGGGTCTCCTTGGTGCTGGGTTTTACTGTGGCAGACCCAATATTGGTGTTCAAGTCAAAGTCTCATGTTTACATCAGCCTTTTCCCCTCGAAGATGGTATTTCTCTCCATGTTATGCTGCCTAGGGCTAGGGGAGAGGTGACATGGATAATGTAAACCAATCCTTCCTACTACCTTTATTCATCTTTTCTTACAGTTATGCTTCAGCCAGGTACTACAGTCTCTCACTTGGTTTCTTCAGCTTTGAGGAAGGTGAGGGTTGACAAATGTAATATAAAACTGTCCTTCCTATTCTCTGCAATGCGTGCTTTCTTATTATGCTATAATTAGGTACAATAATTTTTTACTAATTTACTTAGCTCCTGTGAAGGTAGTTTTGTATGTAGATAGTTGTTCAATTTAATGTTTCTGTGGAGAGATGATTGCTGGATATTTCTATTCCACCATCTTGCTTTACCACTCTCTGATGTCTAGTTTTTGATTCATATTAACAATTTGGAAATCTCAAATTCTATGCACCTATAAATTAGAGTTCTTTTATATCTTTCTCAATTGATGAATAGTCATATCCATTTAAAAATAAAACAGATTCTATTTTGTGCATGCTTTCTCTGCAACTGGGGAGAAACTTGCCTGAGGAAGAGATAAAAGGAAAACTAAAAAAAGTAGATAAAGCTCATTTTTATTGCATTTATATTTCTTAAAAACACAAAAACTGAAATATGTAAAACATATTCCAAATCAACCAGAAATCTGAAGAAGTATCAATAGATCACAATTTCTATAATATAAAACAAAAATCTTGGAATGGGAACTTAGAAAAGTAGTTATAAAACTATTTTTAATGAAGCCAATCAATGAAATGTAGACTTATATAAATCTATTATATAAAAAAATCATTTTAATTCATTCTGATTGTGATGTTTGAGGATTCAATTGACTTGGTAGGAAACTTAGAAAATTTTTAAATGTAAATACTAATGTTTTTAAAAAAAGACAATTTTACTTGGAGCAAAATAAAATTTGGCTTTGTTGTTAACTTTTTATTAATGTGGGGGTAGAAGAATTGTTATAAATTTAGAATTTAATTCCTCAAAACTATCCACATTTTAGGAATAATCTCACAATAGAAATTATCCTTTTATACAAATGAATAAAATAAGATAGATAAAAGTTTATGTGAGAACTTGGTAAGTTCAGTGATGGTCAGTTCTAACTAAGGTAACCTTTAGGGATAATTGGTGATATTGAAATGTATCCTAAACAAAGAATGAGAACTCTGAATTCCAATTCAAGTTTTTATGCTAATTCACTATATTTTATAACAGATAAGTATTTTCCTAATTAACTGGAAATCTTCATCTACAAAATAAGGGGATAAGACATCTTAATTTGCTATGTTTATGTTTAAAACTAAGGTCCTCAGTGAACGATAGTACGTAAAGAGTCATAATCAAGTCTTAATTAATCCACACGCTGTACTTAGAGCTCATATTCAAATAGACAAAAAAAAACAAATAATAATCTAGTCCAGGAGTCTTATCATACATTATACTTACTGAGATTGGTCTGGATATTTTTGTTTTTTTACTATCATTCACTCTTGACTTTCGGATCCAGTTGGATCTTGTAGCTCTGATCAGTTCTGAATTACACATTCTAACAAATAAAAAGGGCATAAGAAACAATATTTTTGATTCTAGAAAACTATTTCTCACACTGTCCTTTTTAGAATTGTTTGTTTAATATACTGTCTCATCTATTCCACTTCCTACCTGGGTTGCTTTATAAAATTTTAAAATTACTATAATAAGTTTTGTGTATAAATGTCTTAAAGAAAATTGGAACATGTTTTAACTATAAATATATATAGTATAACTAAATATAATAATAAAGTAAATTTACTTAACACACCTGTATGAGTCAATGGGATATTAAGATTCACAGCTGAATTAATATAAAAGTAACTGATTTAGTCATTTCATAATGTATACACATATCAAAGCATCATGTTACATACCATATATATATATATATACACACACATATATATATACATATATATATACACACATATATATATATACATATATATATATATATACAATTTTTGTCAGTTAAAAATTGATTGTATTATTATGCTTTAGAGAATGTACCTTACGTATATTATTTTGTATTCACCAAATATCTAAAACAGTATTTTAATACCTAAAAGTGTAAGGAAAAAAGAAGAAAAAATACTAAAAGAAAACCTGGAACATAGGAAACCTCATCTGTGTTAAATGTTAAAATTTTTGAAAATGTGAAATAGATGTTTCTAAAATTCTGGAGACCATTGTTTACAGAGTCTCCAATAGCTTCTTTTTTATAATTAAAATACAAAATAAACAAGATAGTAAACAAAAAATGTAAAAGTACTAATGCAGTGTATTAGAGTAAAACTAAACCAGCCTTAAAAATTGGAACCTTGAATTTGTTGCACATTATACAGTATATAAAGTGATTGAAATAAATAGATCAGAAAAAAGCATGTCCTTCATTTTAAAAAAATTCAAACCATCATTAGGATTAGTTATTATGAATGCCGAAAAGGAGATGAAATATTGTAGTTTAGAGTTACAGTTTTTATTGTCAAGTTTGCAGAATAAGCTGAAAGCATCATGTTTGAGTGTACCTATGTCAAATATTTACAATTTTAACAAATGCATGTAGCTTTCCTTACATTTCTGTCAGAGAAACCATGTTATCTGAACTGGGAAATTTGCCGTTTTCCAATTCAATGCTATAGGCATGATGGTTTAGCAAACTTATCCTATAATTACAGAATTTACTGATCACACCCAATGTGCCAAAATCTGTTGTCGATGCTCAGATTCTAAGTTTCAGAATGCAGCCACTTATTCAACCCTGCAGCTATTTAATCCCTGAAGCAACCATTTAAACCTTGTAGCAGATCATTTTGACATTATGTAGAGTTTTTCCCAACTGCACTCAGCCTTAGGATTATTTATACATAATCCTCCATCATCCGCTTTTTGAACCATTATAATACCTAACCTGTAAACAATACCTTATTACTTCACAATAAGTGGGCTTGCCTATACTCCATATTGTGGTGGTTAGGCCACATAGACATGCTGTAATGAAAATCTCAAATCGGCAAGAGCCAATGAACTCACAGTATAAGGAGATTTAAATAATTGAGTAATTGCAATAAGTAAGGAATGGTTGTTTTTACTGAAATAGTCAACTTTAACTGTTTGACTGCATCATAATAGGATCATTGCAAGAATAATTGTGGTTTCAGATAATCCTTTGATATATAATTTAGAAATTCAGACATTTGAATTTTTGTTTTAAAATTTTAGTCTTTTTTAAAAAAATTATACTTTAAGTTCTGGGGTACATGTGCAGAACATGCAGGTTTGTTACATAGGTATACATGTGTCATGGTGGTTTCCTGCAACCATCAACCTGTCATCCAGGTTTTAAGCCCCGCATGCATTAGGTATTTATCCTAATGCTGTCTTTCCCATAGCACCCCCATTCCCCTACAGGCCCTGGTGTGTGATATTGCCCTCCCTGTGTCCATGTGTTCTCATTGTTCAACTCACACTTACAAGTGAGAACACGTGGTGTTTTTCTCTTCTTGTGTCAGTTTGTGGAGAATGATGGTTTCCAGCTTCATCCATGTCGCAGCAAAAGACATGAATTCATCTTTTTTATGGCTTCATAGTATTTTGTGGTGTATATGTGCCACATTTTCTTTATCCAGTCTTTCATTGATGGGCATTTGAGTTGGTTCCAAGTCTTTGCTATTGTGAATAGTGATTTAATAAACTAAGTGTGCATGTGTCTTTATAGTAGAATGATTTATAATCCTTTGGGTATATATCCCAGTAATGGGATTGCTGGGTCAAATGATATTTCTAGTCCTAGATCCTTGAGGAATTGTCACACTGTCTTCCACCAGGGCAGCCAGAGAGACAGGTCAGTTTACCCACAAAGGAAAGCCCATCAGACTAATGGCAAGTCTCTTGGCAGAAACCCTACATGCCAGAAGAGAGTGGGGGCCAATATTCAACATTCTTAAAGAAAAGAATTTTCAACTCAGAATTTCGTATTCAACCAAACTAAGCTTCATTAAGTATAGGAGAAAAAAAATCCTTTACAGACAAGCAAATGCTGAGAAATTTTGTCACCACCTGGCCTGCCTTGCAAGAGCTCCTGAAGGAAGAACTAAACATGGAAAGGAACAACCAATATCAGCCACTGCAAAAACATACCAAATTATAAAGACCACTGTCACCATGAAGAAACTGCATCAACAAAACAAGCAAAATAACCAGCTAGCATCATAATGGCAGGATCAAAAATTCACACGTAACAATATTAAATGTAAATGGGCTATGTGCCCCAATTAAAAGACACAGACTGGCAAATAGGATAAATAGTCAAGACCCATAGGTGTGCTGTATTCAGGAAACCCATCTCACATGCAAAGACAAACATAGGCTTAAAAGAAGGGATGGAGGAATATTTACCAAGCAAATGGAAAGCCATAAAGAAAAAAAAAAAAAAAAGGAGAGGTTGCAATCCTAGTCTCTGATAAAACAGATTTTAAGCCAACAAAGATCAAAAAAGTCAAAGAAGGGCATTACATAATGGTAAAGAGATCAATGCAACAAGAAGAGCTAACTATCCTAAATATATATGCATCCAATACAGGAGCACCCGGATTCATAAAGTAAGTTCTTAGAGACTTACAAAGAGACTTAGAGTCCCACACAACAATAGTGGGAGACATTCACACCCCACTGTCAATATTAGATCAGGGAGACAGAAAATCAACAAAGATATGCAGGACTTAAACTCATCTCTGGACTAAGTGGACCTAATAGACATCCTCAGAACTCTCCATCCCAAATCAACAGAACATACATTTTTCTCAGCACCACATTGCACTTAGTTCTAAAACTGACCACACATATTTGAAAGTAAAACATTCCCCAGCAAATCCAAAAGAACAGAAATAATAATACACAGTGTCTCTCAGACCACAGTGCAATCAAATTAGAATTTAGGATTAAGAAACTCACTCAAAACTGCACAACTACATGAAAACTGAACAACCTGCTCCTGAATGACTACTGGATAAATAATGAAATTAAGGCAGAAATAAAGATGTTTCTTGAAACCAATGATAACAAAGACATAATGTACCAGAATCTCTGGGATGCATTTAAAGCAGTGTATAGAGGGAAATGTATAGCAATTTTAGTCTTTTCATATTGCATGATGTAACTACACTAATTTAATTCTAGACTGAATTATTAAGGTGAATAATTTTATTTTGATTTGAACACACCCAGCAAGCATATTTTTAGTGTGAAGTGTCATTTTTTTTCTTTTTTCTACTTGAAAATAGTTTGCAGGTTTGGCTGACATTTGATAAGTAATTTCTATAGTTTGAGGCACAAGTGAACTTCAATTTTAACTTGTAATGATTATACATGTTTATGAAAAATGATTTGAAATGTAGAACTGCAATTATTGTCTGCATTTTCCAATCTTTGGCAGGCCTAAATGCCTTTTCATTTAGAAGATTTTCCATGCCTTTGGGTCACTTAGATTCAAAATAATGTAAACTGGTATATTTTTATTTGGTTAAATCTGTAGCCAAAAGGGAGTGATTATAAGCTTTATTCAAAACATCATATTTTGCATGGGCTTTGCCTACGGCTTCTTGGAACAAAATGGTGGCATATCATACATAGAGGAATAAACCATTCTGGAAGAATGGCCTGGCTTAGGGCTGACACTCAAGGAAGAATGGAAAAAAGCAGTTATGGTATTTAAGATCACAGTGCAATCTCAGGCTGATCAATGATAGTTACATTGTTAAAATGCACAGTCTGGTTTGCAGGTGCTTAGCAGCAAATGAAATACTAATGAGGCTGGTGGTTCTGTCTCGGATTCAGAAGGAGCTCAAGAAGTTTGAAATAAAACCTCAGCTATTAGCCATAAAGGACTGGTACAGGCCCCATCTCCTAAAGGAGAAAAAGCTGGCTAGGGCCAGCCAAGATTTCAGAATCCCAGCCAAACTGTAGTTTAAGGGGTTGGTGTCAGAGGTCTACTGGAACACAAGCTAGAAGGTGGGGCAAAGCTCAAATATATAGAATTTGCAGAAAAAATTCTGGATTTTAGAAAGACAGCTATGGATAATCCAGCGAACTTTAGATCCCTCCTGTTACCCAAGAGAAAAATCTCTCAATGTGAGTCTCATGGGTTTGGCGGTAAAAGGGGCCGGAACCTCCTTTTGAGGGTCTTCGGTTACTAGTGATGAAAAGGCAGAAAAGGAATCACATGAGGTCTTAGAATAAATATTTTCAACTTAGTCAACCAAGTGGTTTTAAAAATTTTCTTTTCATTAGTTTGATTAACTGGCTCAACTAATCTTTTACTTGAGAATAGTTTGAGGACAGTCTGAAGTACGTTTTATTTTCTTCTTTAGCGTAATTTTGAATGCTAAACCTTTTTTCATTTAAAGTTTTAAGGGCTATATAGTAGACTCTGCTTGATGTTAAGCAGATTTTTAAGTATTTGGATATGCCAAAACTAATTATTCAATTTAGTAAAAATATTGTAAAACATTAATTTTGTGAAGAAAAATTTTTGAAATTAGGTTGGCGCAAAAGTAATTGTAGTTTTTGCATTGTTGAAATTTGGTATTTGATACTGGAATACATTCTTAAATGTGGTTATGTTATACATCATTTTAATGCACCCTTCTTATTTTTTGCTAGTGACTTACTGCTTGCTGTTTATATTTACTTTAGACTATGGAAATGATGTTAGACAAAAAGCAAATTGAAGTAATTTTCTTTTTCAAGTTCAGAATGAGTTGTAAAGCAGCAGAGACAACTTGCATTTGGTCCAGGAACAGCTAATGAACATACAGCACAGCAGTGGTTCAAGAAGTTTTGCAAAGGAGATGAAAGACTTGAAGATGAGCACAGTAGCCAGCCATAAGAAATTGACAATGACCAATTGAGAGCAGTCATTGAAGCTGATCCTCTTACATCTACCTGACAAATTGCCAAAGAACTCAGCATCAACTATTCTACCATCTTTTGGTATTTGAAGCAAACTGGAAGGGTGAAAAACTTCTGTAAGTGGGTGTCTCATAAACTTGGAAAAATTTTTTTTAAATCGTCATTTTGAAGTGTTGTCTTTTCATTTTACGCAAAACAATGAACTATTTCTCAATTGTATTATGATGTATGATGAAAAGTGAATTTTACACGACAACTGGTAGTGACCAGCTCAGTGATTGGATTGGGCAGAAGCTCCAAAGCACTTCCCAAAGTCACATTTGTGCCAGAAATAATGGTCATGGTCACTGATTGATAGTTTGCTGATGGTCTGATCCACTACAGCTTTCTGAATCCAGATGAAACCATTACATCGGGGAAGTATGCTCAGCAAATTCATGAGATGCACTGAAAACTGCAGTGCCTGCAGCTGGCATTGGTCAACAGAAAGGGCCTAATTCTTCTCCAGGACAGTGCCCAACCATATGTTGCACGATCAATCCTTCAAAAGTTGTACACATGGGCTAAGAAGTTTTGCCTCATCTGCCATATTCACTGGACTTCTAGCCAACTGACTACTACTTCTTCAGGCATCTTTGCAACTTTCGGCAGGAAAAACACTTCCACAACTAGCAGGATGCAGAAAATGCTTTCCAAGAGTTCATTGAACACTGAAGCACAGATTTTTATGTTACAGGAATAAATAAACATTTCTTACTGGCAAAAACTGTTGATTAAAATGGTTCCTATTTTGATTAATAAAGATGTGTTTGAGCCTAGTTATAATGATTGAAAATTCAACCAACCTAAAAGTATAAAATACAGTGAGGAAAGAGGCACATCATCATTATATAGCTCAATGAAGGTTCACAAACTGACCATGCCCTGATCAAGAAACAGAATATTATAGCTTCCCAAAAGGCCACTTCTAGTTACTAACTCCCAAGGAATAACTACTCTACTGATAATAAATAAGATCTGTTTGTTTGGAACTTTATATGAAAAGAATCATATAGATATTCTTTTGTATCTGGTTTCTTTTGCTTAATATTATGCTTGTGAGATTCTACAATGTTGCCTTAGCTGTAGATCATTTATTACTAATTGTATGCAGTATTCCATTATGTAAGCATATTATAATTTTTCACTCCAACTGTTAGCGAGAATTTCGGTAGTTTCCTGCATGGATGTGCTATTATTTGTAGTGTTCCTATAAATATTCTAGTACATCTTTTGGTAAACCCATATACACATTTCTGTGGATACCTTGACTGAAATGCAGGGTCATGTATCAGTGAAAATTTTTACTGTGTCATCCGAAGTTTGCAATTTTATCAGTTACCCAGTTCCAAAGATTTTCTATTATCACAGATATGTCATAGTTCTATTTTGTCCTTGCTGTGCATTATTTTCTTTGGCTTACATTTTGCCAAAGTTTGTATGCATAAAGCTTTAATTATGTGCCTCCTTTGTCTGATTTATGTATATCTGTCTATATCTATCTATCTATCTATCTATCTATCTATCTATCTAATTCCCTTGATGTTAGGTTTGAAGTATAACTACTGGAATTGTAGTGAGCAGATAAGGAATACAGCAGGCTATTATGTAGTTTATAAAATTTATACATTGGTCTGCTTTGTTTTTAGGCTTTTGCCCACAAATAATAGAGGAATATTTATGTAGCATAATGAAAATAATTCACCATTTTAAAAGTTGACCATATTAAAAGATGACATTTCTGAACAAGTAAATAAATGGGTATTAATTCATATAAACAGCATTTTATTTATAAGAAGATCAAGCTCAAGCTTTTAATTATTGAGTTCCCCAGTGAACTTATAATCTAGTTCTCATTTTATATAGGAGACAGGGAAGAATATTTATTGAAAACCTATTGTACTCCAGACACTGTGACAGCTACTTTCAAATACATTTTCTTACTCAGTTCTCATAAAGCACACTGAAATTCTACTTAATGTCCCCATTTTTTCAGATGTGAGAACCTTAGCTTTGTTAAATAACTTGCCGAAGGTTATACAGCAATTGATGAAGTGGGTATTGAATCCAAACAGGACCTGTGGAAATGCAGAGCCTGCGCTCTTTTTCACGTTTTATATCTAGCTTTCTAAGATTCTGTTTATTATGTAACATAATAGAGTAGATGGATGAATGTCTACCTATAGAAAAATGTTTTTATAAATAAAATAGTGTCCCTAAATGAGTGGCATGATTAAAATATTTGAGGACATGAAAACAGAATTTAATGATTTAATTACATATTTTATTATTTCAGTAGAACATAGGGAGGTTGTATTTTAAATGTTCAACATTTTGGAGCTGAAAAAATTTTTGCCTTAGTGTCTGCCCCACTATTGACCATTTCACATTCCATTCCTGTGACTGACTAATGTGCATGACTATGACAAACGCTTGGCAGCCTCACTGGGCGGGGCCTGTCAGTGTGAGGATTCAGCTTGTCATTAAACGGGCCTGGAGCCAAGGACTGAGTGCATACTGAAGACTCTGCTCCAAGCTTCACCACCCTATTGGCCAAGGAACAAGTGGAAATTGTACTTGTCAATTTATTATAAATTATATTTTTAAATGAAGCATTTAAAGTGAGACAAAGAAAACGCTTTTCCTCTGTGATGGAATCCTACCCTACTGCAATCTGAGTTTGCTTGATAAATGATGGGACAGGCTACTGAAAGAGATTACAAATTGTATCTCTCATGGGGTTCTTAAGAGAATAACCATCTCTCAAAGATGAAATCAAGGTGGATTGTATCTATGAATCTGAGAAGCCCAGGGTGTTGGAAAGAGCACTTTGCTAAAAGTAAGAAGTAGTCTTTGGTTCTCAGCTTTCCAGTAACACTTATTGTCATCTCAAGCAAGTTGTTTGAATTCTGAGTTCTCATTTCATGATGCTGTGATACTGCCAGAGAGTGGAGCCCTTATCTTCTAGCCCCTATATATAAAAAAATCAACTCTTCATAAACTAGGATGAGGAAGTTGGAATAAAATGCATTCTGTACAAAATTAGTGACATGGAAGATAAATAATCTGTTATGGAAGTGTTTTGTCGTATATTGGAGGAAAGTAAGCTGAACAAAATTCATCTTTTTTTTTTAAAGTTAAGATTTCTAGGAGCCTTGAATGTGCAAGATATTTTTTTTGGGTTGGGGGAGCATTAAGTGGCACTCACTGTTTCCCAAACACACTTGACTGTGAGCCCTGTTTTCTGCAACATATCATACATCTATTATTCTATGAAACAGTTTAATAATCACAAATTTGAGCTGTTAAGCTTCCATCCTTGAGAATTCAGTGTGCCTGTGTTTTATAAATACATGTTTGTTTTCATACCCAGTAAGGGAAACATGACAATTTATTCATTAGCACCTATTATGAACAGTGTTGAGTGTGGAAGATACATCAGTGAATAAACTACAATAAAACAGGATTCCTGCCTACATGAAGCTTATGTTTTAGTGCAAGGAGGTAGATAATAAGCAATTAAGCAATAGCATATAAATATGTGCTATGGGGAGAACTAAAGATAGAATTCTATGTTAACCGTAGTGATTCATTTATAAACAACAGAATTCAGGAGAAGTGAAACTGCTTGATTTCTGAAGCTAGGTCAGGAAAGGCCATGCTACTTTGGCTGCTTTCCTTGGAATGGCCATTCTCTAAGGGATTTACAACATACTGTGAACTAAGAGACTCATGCTGGCTGCTCTACATATCATCTCTGTTCAGAAATCTCTATACAAGACATCAGATTGTTCAGACATCATGAAATTGGAGCTAGAGTCATTTGATTAATTCATATGGCTAAAAAAAATTAAGCTATGGTAAACTAATCATTCCCATAAGAGGCATAAACCTCTCGTATAAGAAGTTGAGTTTAATTGACTGGTTAACCCTATACAGTGCTAGATAAGCATGTTTCATTTTGTTTTACTGAATGTATTTGTTTCTGTTCTATATTTATTTCCAAATTTTGAGATAAATAGTTCTTAAAATCCCATATGCCATTAATTTTATTACTATAAAATCTTTCTTTACACCTGAAAGCCATCCTATTTCTTTAAGGTGAATTTTAATATAGCTTATCTTATGCCATTACTTCAATACTCAGATTTCTAGTATTCTAGAAACCAATTATCTCTATCTTCATTACTGAAAAGAGTAGAACATTTGTCCTTACATGGGATATTAAGAGGTTACATTTCCCAAAAGTACCATGACATTAGTAAGTAGGACACAGTCCTAAAGAAATCTATAAAATAGTACATTCATTTTTATATTTATTTTCTTTAAAATTTACATGAGAAGCAGAGGAAATTCACAGAATATAAATGTGACATGATAACACTGGTCTTTATAAGTCTTGGCTTGAATAAATATTTTAAAAGTTATTCTTAATAGCTTTGATGACAATTTATAGCATCCATACTTCCTTTACTACTGGTCCCTATAATCAGTCCAATCAACTTTTAAAAACTTAAAATTTTCTTTCTCTAGGAATGTAAATTTCTGTGCCCCAAAATGCAAATCACCACACCTGTGCAATTTTGCCATATGTATTGAGCTCTTTAGCCCTTTGATTCTAATGATGCATAGTTGTCACAGTCAGTAAGAAAGTATATAGTCTCTGTAAGACTTCAGAATCAACAACCTGCAATTATATGGCTGTATGTATATTTATTTGTTATCAGAGTCTTCATGAGCTATTTTTTGGCTGACATACCATGAGGAAGAAAGAATAAATGATGTGACATTTAAAGAGAAAAAACAAACATTTATGGAGCCTATGCAGTCTTAACAAACGTAAAATCTGTAAGGTGACAAACCTAGCAGATCATCCTGTTCATCGCTCCAATTGTATAGGATTATTCTATATACAGCACGTGTGATTTTGTAGTAATTATCCTCTCATTGCTTCATTTGGGGGGCTCACTCCATGAAATAAGAAATTTTTGATTAGGACAAAACAGACTTAGCTTTTTAGTATGAAATGTATTGTTGTTAAAATGTGATACTTTGAATACAGTGAAATTGATACTGTACAAAACCCAGATGGCTCTCAGGATATATATATATATATATATATAAATTGACTTTTATAATTAAATTTTCATCAAACTTTCCTTTTTTGCTTTGGTATTTAGTGAGGTTGGAATGATTATAAGTCAACCTGCCTGTACACTGTGCTGCTTTCAGACATACATTTTCCAAAGTTTCATTGACTTCATGTTGGATCAGAGTTAGAGAGTTAACGTCTATCTGGGTCCACAAAGCTGTGGTCTTTTCCAGAGAAGATTCACTATTTGGCATGTTTATTCAGATTGGCTTAAAAAGAATATCAGGAGAAAAAAAATGATGGCAATAAAGGCAAGTAAATATTTGAGCCATGGAAGCATTGTGAACATGAGATGAAAAATGGGAAGAAGTATACTGAAAGATGGTTACTGAGGTCAGAATAACTGTGAATAACTACCACTGAAGTCAAAATAGGTTACAGTAGGAGGTTTGTATGGAGCCTCTAACCATTAGAAGAGTATAAATGGCACAACATAAATAGTTTTATACTAGTTTTATGCTGTGCTGCCTGTGGATGAGGCATAGTCCATAACCATAGAGAAACTTACAGGATCAGATAGCATTAAGGCAAAGCTGAAAAATATCTTCATTGCTAGCACATTTTATTGTGAAAATTAGTGAAGGTATTTAGAATATTTTATACTCCAGGAATACTTAAACAGGATTTCTAAGAAGTAGTGACAAATGTAGAAACATTTTGTTGGTAAAACTTTTAGTTCCATTTCTTCCTAAGCTGGAATACTGTGGCTGTTTTTCCTTCTTTCCAACAGTGTTTCCAATGTATCGATGTATCCTGCTCTCTTTATTTCATGGCTACTCTATTATTTTCTTCCTTTACTTGTTAATTTCCGGTGCATACTGGAAATGTGTATTGAGAATATATAATATACTGTGTATTGAGAGAACACAGTATACCACCAGAACATTTGAATCAGTCACTGGGAAAGTAATGAAGTGAAATGCTTTCTGTCCCTGTGGAGTGTAAAATTCTAGAATAAAGACAGGCATTAATTATGCAGCTGACATGACAAAACGTGACTTTCAGTTGTTCTGGAAATAGACATATTAGTGCTTGTTGTATTCTATTCTTAATGCATTAATAATATTAAGTTAACATTTATGAAGTGCCTATTCTGTGCTGGGTACTGTGTTAAAGGCTTTACATGCATGAGTCAGTTTAATCTTCCCCACGTCTTATGACACTATTAGATAGGTAGAGTAGTTATGTTCATTTCTAGATGAAGAAATTGAAACGGAGAGACGAAATAACTTTTCAGGCATGCATAACTTATAACATTCAAAGGCAGAATTTGAATTTATAGTAGGTAGAATAACATTTCTCCCTTCTGTCTGCTCCTCCCCAGCTTTTCCCCCTGCCCTGCTTTCAAAGGACAAACTAATCAGAATGAGTGCCTGGTTTAATCTTAGGCTGGTTAGTACCTTGGATAGCTCCCGTGGAAGTTTTCAGATGAAGCCCAATGCCTCATTGGGTCTTTTGTTTCCAGAGCATCCCAGGTATCTAGTAGTATTTGCCTCCCCCTGCTTTCCTTTCAGTGGGTCTCTGAACATTAAAGAGGCTCTGCCAATTTCATTTAGTAACTCATTCACTAACACTTATTTAATATTATAAGGAAAATGCTATAGTGGAAGGGAGTACATACGGAAGCATGTAGGCCAATATAGCATCTGAGATGAAGATGCTTTCTTTTCATTCTCCTATAATACCCCTCTCCCCGCTAACACACACATCATCTGTTAGAAGAAAATGACAGGGCTTTTTAGCTAGTAAGTTATTCTTCAGGGATTTAATGACCCCAGGCTCTCTTGCAGACTTGTAATAACATATTTTGAATAGATAATCAAGAGTTTAACCAACAAGGATTAAGAGTAAAAAATTAAAATAATTTCACAACATGGGGTATAATTGGTTTCTTTTGTGCTTTGCTCTCTTGTTTAGTCAAATATATCTTACATTTGCTCTAAAATACAATTACTTTTCCTCAAAGAACTGTTCTGAATAACTAGAGTAGCTCCCTCCCCCGACTAAATGTACCAGATTCTAACCTTCTGATTATTTTTGATAAAATAAGATGACTTTTTCATTGCCTGAGGGAAAATGCTGCCAGTATTTTTTGTCATGTGCACAGAGTTCTGTCTCAAAATTATTTCTTGTTTAGGTTTCTGTACCATTGCTATTTTCAGACCCAGAAACAAGGAAGGATTACAAAAGAATAGGACAAGTAAATGATGTGTGGATTCAGATCCTCTCTTCTTTAATATCACTGCTAAACCAGATGCATGCTATCCAGAGGCTTTAATCTGTCCTATAATCCTATTGGCAAGCTTTTGTGTCTGTTCCTTATCATATTCTGGAATGAATTCCATGAAATAACTTTGAAGCAGGGGAAAAATGGTAAAAACAGACCAAGAATCTCATGAGACAGCATTTTAGGGAAAAGTAAATAATGAGAAAACTGCTTATATTTTGAGTAATCTAAAATATTTTGATTTTAGTTTGAGGTTTTAACTACAATTGAGCAATTGTACTAATCAATTGGCTTTACTTTTTTTGGTCCTTGAAAATGAGCAAAAATTATTTAATCTACAGATACATTAATTTATACTCAAAGGATATAAGTATTTCACTCAAAGTAAGTGAGATCAGGCATTCTGACTTTCTAAGCTCTATTTCATCTCATCTGTTTCTTCTTTTCTTAATAGTTTTATATATATATATATATATATATATATACATATATATATGTATATATACATGTATATACATGTATATATATATATACGTATATATATGTATATATATATATAATTGCATTTCAGGTCCTGGGGTACACGTAAAGAACATGCAGGATTGTTTCATAGGTACATACATGGCAATGTGGTTTGCTGCCTCCATCCCATCACCTATATCTGGCATTTCTCCCTATGTTATCCCTCCCCAACTCCCTACCCCCAACTGTGCCTCCCCTAGTCACCCCTGCACCTCAGTGTGTGATGCTCCCGTCCCTGTGTCCATGTGTTCTCATTGTTTAACACCCACCTATAAGTGAGAACATGCAGTGTTTGATTTTCTGTTCTTGTGTCAGTTTGCTGAGAATGATGGTTTTCAGATT
Source organism: Plecturocebus donacophilus (assembly GCA_004027715.1). Lineage (NCBI taxonomy): Eukaryota > Metazoa > Chordata > Mammalia > Primates > Pitheciidae > Plecturocebus > Plecturocebus donacophilus. Next base: position 60,282 of record PVKP010004732.1, read on the forward strand.
CATCCATGTCCCAACAAAGGACATGAACTCATCGTTTTTTATGGCTGCATAATATTCCATGGTGTATATGTGCCACATTTTTCCTGTCCAGTCTATCATCAATGGACATTTGGGTTGGTTCCAAGTCTTTGCTATTGTAAACAGTGCCGCAATGCACATACATGTGCATGTGTCCTTATAACAGAATGATTTATAATCATTTGGATGTATACCCAGCATTGCATTGCTGGGTCAAATGGAATTTCTATTTCTAGGTCCTCGAGGAAGTGCCACACTGTCTTCTACAATGGTTGAATGAATTGTCTCCAGATTTTTTAATGATGGCCATTCTAACTGGCATGAGACGGTATTTCAATGTGGTTTTGATTTGCATTTCTCTAATGACGAGTGATGATGAGCATTTTTTCATATGTTTGTTGGCCTCATAGATGTCTTCTTTTGAAAAGTGTCTGTTCATAGTCTTCACCCACTTTTGAATGGGTTGGTTGGTTTGTTTCTGGTAAATCTGTTTTAGTTCTTTGTAGATTTTGGATATAACTCCTTTGTCAGATGAGTAGATTGCAAAATTTTTTTCCCATTCTGTTGGTTGCCGGTTCACTCTAATGATTGTTTCTTCTGCTGTGCAGAAGTGCTGGGGTTTAATTAGATCCCATTTGTCTATTTTGGCTTTTGTTGCCAATGCTTTTGGTGTTTTAGTCATGAAGTCCTTGCCTGTGCCTATGTCTTGAATGGTTTTGCCTAGGTTTTCTTCTAAGGTTTTTATGGTGTTAAGTCTTAGGTTTAAGTCTTTAATCCACCTGGAGTTAATTTTAGTGTCAGGTGTCAGGAAGGGATCCAGTTTCAGCTTTCTGCACATGGCTAGACAGTTTTCCCAACACCATTTATTAAACAGGGAATCCTTTCCCCATTGCTTGTTTTTGTCAGGTTTGTCAAAGATTAGATGATTGTAGACGTGTGGCGTTGCCTCCGAGGCCTCTGTTCTGTTTCATTGGTCTATGTCTCTGTTTTGGTACTAGTACCATGCTGTTTTGATTACAGTAGTCTTGTAGTATCAAACATAATAAAATTAAACTTTTTTTTCCTTTAACATGGAGTAGAATATTAAATATTAAATTATGAGGCAAAACAATAACCAAATCAAAAAGCATGAAATATCCAAATGTCTGAGGCTGATTGAATTATATGATCTTAAAAATATTCAGCTTAGGCCAGGCACAGTGGCCCACACCTGTAAGCCCAGCATGTTGGGAGGCCAAAGCACGTGGATCACTTGAGGTCAGGAGTTTGAGACCAACCTGGCCAACATGGTGAAATCCTGTTTCTACTGAAAATACAAAAATTAGCTGGGCATGGTGGTGGGCACCTGTAGTCCAAGTTACTCAGGGTGCTGAGGCATGAGAATTGCTTGAACCTGGGAAGTGGAGGTTGCAGTGAGCCGAGATCCCGCCATAGAACTCCAGCTTGGGTGACAGAGAGAGACCCTGTCTCAAAACAAAACAAACAGAAAAAAAATCACCTGTTTGGTTATAACATGCTATCTACTAGAGAACCTTTCTAATTTAGGCTAATGTGGAGATACAGCCTTATTGGATTATAGGAAAATAAATAATATATTACATTTATATTAACATGAGCTATTTAAAAACATTATTGATTAAAGATATCTTTCTATCATAAATGTGATGAATAAATTATAATCAATTATTATTAAATAAATGCACACTTCTAACATTTCCCAGTACCAGTACCAGATATACTTTGTTTTTTTCCTTTTGAGACAGGGTCTCACTCTCGTCACCCAGGCTGGAGTGTAGTGGCAGGATCTTGGGTCACTGCAACCTCTGCCTTTTGGGTTCAAGCAATCCTCCTGCCTCAGTCTCCTGAGTAGCTGGGATTACAGTTGTGAGCCATCACACCAGGTTACCTTTTGTATTTTTAGTAGAGATAGAGTTTTGCCATGTGGGCCATGATGGTCTCTAGCTCCCAACCTTAAATGATCTGCTAGCCTTGGCCTCCCAAAACACTGAATTATGGGCATTAGCCACCAAGCCCGGCCCCAGATATGCTTGTAAAAAGTCAGAACATTTCTCTAGGGTGCCTTATATCATGAACTTCTCTTAACAGACTTATATATGTAGGTAGTACAAAAGTATTTATTTCTGTAACACAATTATGAAGAAAGTTTAACTAAAAGTATAAAAAGCCATGAAATACTACATTATCACAGTTTAAGATTAATGCTGAAAATAATCATTATTACTGATGAACATTGGTTATGTAAAGGAAAGTTAGCACTGCCTGTATGTATTATAAAACTACTAGTATTGATTTTGCTCAAAAATTGGATTCAACATAAGCAACACTTTGCTTATATACCTCACATAGGTTTATTACAACAATGAGCTTTGCAGGTATTATAATTCATTGATGACAAACCTCTTTATAAGATAACTAAATTTTTACTATTCAAATTATGCATATAACATTACATTGACCTGATTGTTTTCAAGACATAGAATTATACATTATTTGATTTATAAAATAATTAACATATTATTAGCTTGTATGACTTTAAAAAAAATTCCCAAGTTCCATGACTTGCACATTTTTCAGACTTTAGCATCATTTTTTCTTGTTTGATAAGGACATGGTATGACTTACATGAGACTTGATAGGAGGGTTTCATTTATGGTATTTGGACTTTGCTCAGTTTTGATTACTAACAAAACTATATTGTAACCAGGGTTTCAACAGGTATGTCAAAAAAATAAATACCATAATTTTTTTTCACTTTCCAGGAAAATGTAAAAATATTTTTAAATATAGATAACAGTTTAAAATCCAAGGTTTCTTTGCTTCTCTGTCCTTTGTTTCATAAAGATTATTTATGCAATTTAAGAATCTAACGTGATTATCTTTTGGCATTTCTTTTGATATCATTAAAACAATAAAAAGTACAGTTATTTTCTAATAAAAATAGCATTAAACCTCTGCGATTACAATAGAAGTAGGCCATTTTACTGATAAATTCATTATTTATACTATTATCTCTCTAAATATCTCTTGGTAGATAAATTTAATTTTTTGTCTTACTATGATAATGACTATCATTTATTAAGCATTTGCTATGTTTAAAGTGTTCTACTAAATACCTTAAATATACCATAGTTTTAATTTTCATATGAGCTGTATCAAAGGAATGTTATTATGTATTCTCATTTTTCACGTTAAAGAACAAGGTTCAGGGAGATTAAATACATTAAGCAAGATCAGTAAGTGGAGGGGTCAATATTTGAACCCGTGTTTGATTTCAAATCTGTTTTATAACTGTTTTACTACACTTTGTGTAGCCAAAATTCCTTATTAATCTTCAAACACAATAGTAAAATTGGAGATTAATTAACATTCAGAGTTTTAACCTTAGGAAAAATAAACATCCTGTCACCAACCAAAAAGCATTGTTGAAATCCTCATATATTATGCTTTTAAAGGAGTTATACAGCATATATCTAAATAACTATCTTAAATACGTCCATTATGCTGGACAGCTACTCATCAGCACCTAGAACTGAATGCAATTTTCTCTAGCAAGTCTTAGGAAAACTTACTTCTCACATTTTTTAAATTTCAATTTTTTATTGACCCATTATAATTGTACATATTTATAAGGGCATTTGTGATGTTTTGATATGTATCATTAAATCAGTATAATTAGCTTACCCATAATTTCAAACATGTATCCTTTTTTATTGTTGAGAACATTTAATTGACTTCTTCTAGCTATTTGAAACTATATATTATTGTTAACTGTAATCATCCAATAGTGCTATAGAATACTAGAATTTTTTCCTAGTATCTGCTGTGATTTGTTATCCTTTATTAAATCTTTCCCTATGCCCTCCTTTCTCCTAGCCTTCCCAGCTCCTAGCATCCTCTGTTCCCCTTTTTACTTTCTTAAGATCAATTTTTTTCAGCTTCCACATATAAATGAGAACATGCGGCGTTTAACTTTGTTTCTGGCTTATTTTGCTTAACTTAATGTCCTCAAGTTTTATCTATGTTGCTGTGAATGACAAGATTTCATTTTTTCCGACTGAATAGTATTCCATTTTGTATATATATACCACATTTTGTTTATTCATACATGTATTGTTTAACATTTAGGTTGATTCCATATCATGGTTATTGTGAATAGTGCAGCAACAAATATGAAAGTGCAGATGTCTCTTTGATATACTGATTTCCTTTCCTTTCCTTTAGATAAATTTCCAATAGTAGAATTGCTGAATCTTATTGTGGGTCTACATGTTCATACTGTCCAGAGCAATCTACGGATTCAACCCAGTCTTTTTCATTTCTGATTTTATTTGGTCTTCTCCTTTTTTCTTAGTCTAGCTGTGGGTTTGCCAATTTTGTTTCTTTCTAAGAAAACAACTTTTTGTTTTGCTAATATTGTTTCCATTGTATTTCTGCTCTGATATTTCTTCTAATAATTTGTGTTTAGCTTGTTCTTGATGTTTTAGTTCCTTGAGATACACTGTTATGTTGTTTATTAGAAATCTTTCTTTTTTTTGATGTAGATCTTTATTGCTATAAACTTGCTTCTTAATACTGATTTTGCTGGGTCCCATAGATCTTGGTATGTTGTGTTTTTATTTTCATTTGTTTTAAGGAGTTGTTTTTCTTTCTTACTTTCTTCCTTCACCCATTGATCACTCAGGAGCATATTTAATTTTCTTATATTCATATAGTTTCAAATGTTTCCCTTGTCATTTATTTCTAGTTGCTTCCATTGTGGTCAGATGAGATACTTGATGTGATTTTGATTTAAAAATATTTCTGAGATTTATTTTGTATTCTTACAAATTGTCAATCCTGGAAAATATTCCATTTACTAATAAAAAAATGTGTATTTTTCAGCTGTTGTGTAAAACGTGTAAAATGTAAAATATGGCACCATTTAAATCTGTGCCATTGATGATCTGTCTAGATAACCTGCCCAATGCCAAGAGTAGGGTGTTGGAGTTCCCAGCATTCTACTGGGGTCTATCTCTCCCTTTACATTGAATAATATTTGTTGTATAGATATGGGTGCTCTTGTATTCAGTACATATATATTTACATTTGTTACATTCTCTTACTGAATTGATATGATTATTATATAATGTCTGTCTTTGTCTCTTTTTATAGCTTTGGATTTGAAGAATCTTTTGTTGCACATAAGAATATCTATTCCTGCAAATTCTTCTGTTCATCTAATGGGGATTCCATTGTATGTCACTTGACATTTTTGCTGTTTTAAACATTCTCTGTTTGTCTGACTTGTGACAATTTGACTATAACGTGTCTCAGAGAGGACGTCTTTCAGTTCAATCTATTTGGGAGTTTTAGCTTCCTGGATTTGGATGTCCATTTCTTTCTACTTGAGACATTTCCAGCTATTATTTTATTAAATATGCTTGCTACAGCTTTTCCCTTCTCTTTTTGGAATATTCATATTTGTGAACATTTGTTCACTTTAGGGTGTTCCATAAATCCTATGGGCTTTCTTCATTCTTTTATATTCTTTATCTTTTTTTCTGCCTGATTAATTCAAAATACCTGTCTTCAGGTTCAGATTTTTTTTTTTTTTTTTGCTTGGTCTATCTAGTCAGCTGTTGAAACTTAACTGCATTTTTCATTCAGTGAGTAATTCAGTGGTACGATTTGTGTTTGGTTCCTTTTTAAATAATATCTATCTCCATGTTGAATTTCTCATTCGAACAATGTATTAATTTCCTACTTTTGTTGAATTGTCTATCTGTATCCTCCTATATCTCATGGAGTTTCCTTAAAAACGTCATTTGAATTATTTTTTTCTGGCATTTTATATATTTCTTTATGATTGGGGCCTATTACTGGAGAATTACTGCATTCTTTTTGAGTTATGACATTGTCCTTTTCCTTACTTTTTCTTGTTTTATGTGTCCATACATTGATTTTTATGCATCTAGTGGAAAAGTCACCTCTTCTAATTTTGTATAATAGGTTTTGTAAGGAAAGACTTATTCATACAGATGGATCTTGGGGTGTCATTTGAGTGAAGTGTGCATTGGCTTAGGTTCTAGGTATATACAACAGTGTAGTCTCTGTGTAGTTTCCTCAGCTGTAACATATGCTAGTGACATTTCCAAGTGTCTCAGTGTCCTAGACTGTGAGAGTTTGAAGTGACAATGGCACAGTTTTGCTGGAGTGCACTCAGTAGGCTATTTCTCAGGTTGAGAATTGCATGCATGCTCACACTGGGTTGGCCAACTTGGGGTCTGACTCACTGGTCATGGCCACAGGGCTGTTTCTCCTGTCAGAGATTCAGATTTATGGCTGTTCAGCTGGTCTGGAGGCATGTCTGCCTTGGATGGCCCGTGGGATCTTTCTGAGGATCTGAGCATGAGTATATGGCCATTGCACAGGACTGGGATATGTCTGCATGGTGTGGGGGAACCATGGAACTGTTTGTCAGGCACTGGATACAGATGTATAGCCACTCTGCCAATCCAGGGGTGTGTCAGCTGCTCAGTAGTTCAAAGTTCTCTCCAGTTGTGGGGAGGTCCTCATGCAGTGCTTTGGCCTGCTCAAGGATAGGATCACCCTAGCTGGGACTGCCAGATCATTCCTCTAGCTGAAAATGCAGGCAGCAAGGATTGCTTTTCCTGCTGTGCAGGACCAGAGTCACAGTTGATTCTGGTCCCAGGGTAGGAGAGATGCAGTGGCTATTGTCCCCCAGAATATGACACACTCCTGAAGGGGCTCTGGTCTCAAGATGGTGCTGTGCTGCAGCAGCTTGGCTTATAGGGGGTGGGTGGAAGATGGGAAGTGCATATCTTGTGCTCCTAATCTAGAGTGAGGCAGCTGCATAAATTCATAGCAGCTCCCCAAATAAGGCTCAGGACTTTTAAGGACTCTGGGATTATCCAGCAGTAAGAACTGTAGGTTTTTGAAGTGGTAGTGGGAGCTGGTGGAATGGCAAGTCCCTCATGACTCTGGGCTGATCCAGATGGAAGAAATCAAGCTGCAGTGACAGGTTCCTCCATGCAACCCTTGTGGGCTTCAAGTCATCACAGGTGCATCTCCACTAACTCACTGGGCTCCAGCTCCTTCCCTTCAACATTCCAGTCAAATGACAGCTGCTTATTTGTTGCCTTGCCTTGGTTCTTTTTCTGTGTATGTGGGTGTGAAGAAGGGGGAATGAGTGCCAGATGCCTCTAGTTAGCTATCTTGCCAACGTCACTTTTTTTTCCCTCTCACATCCGTTATTTTAGACACTACTCCTATCAGTGCAGCTGTAGAAATATATTTTAAGAAAACATTTTTTTAGATTGACACAGACTCATTGACCAGGATTTTTGTGATATTCTGTTAAAATTACATATTCCATGTTTTCTCAATTTTGTTTTAAGTAAGTATACCATAAGAGGCTAGATCAGATGTCTAGCCTAAAGTCCAGTATATGACATTTATTACATTTTGCTGATCAATGGAATTATCACTTTAATAAATCTGAAAACAACCTAAAAACAACTACTTCTTCTTTAGTAATTACTTCTAGAATTTTGATTGAAATTCATTCTTCTTTACTTCTTCTTTAGTAATTACTTCTAGAATTTTGATTGAAATTCATTATAGTTTTGGGCTTGTGGTTGATATACAATCTTTTTTTTGATAAACTGATACCTCTTCTATTGAGACAGAACAAATACTGGTGTGCTGCCCCACTTCTAGGTCACATCTAAGAACTTTCTCTTGAAGAAAATCACACTAATAATTGGAGTCTTGCAATTTTCAGTAGTAACTTGTAAATACTTGACATTCAGGGATTCATATTGTGAAACCATATTAAACTACAAAGTAAGTTACATCCAGTGATGGGAGAGGCAGATAATGTAAACCTAGGAGTTGATATGGTTTGGCTCTGTGTCCCCACCCAAATTCCATGGCAAATTTTAATACCCAGTCTTTTGAGAGAGACATGTTGGGAAGTGATTGTATCATGGGTGCAGACTTCCCCCTTGCTGTTCTTTTGATAGTATGTGAGTTCTCACAAGACCTGGTTGTTTAAAAGTGTATAGCACTTCCCCTTCATTCTCTGTCTTCTTTTCTGCCATAGTAAGATGCACTTGCTTCCCTTTGCCAACTGCCACGACTGTCAGTTTCCTGAGGCCTCCACTGCCATGCTGCCTATACAGCCTGTTGAACTGTGAGTCCATCAAACCTTTTCTCTTTATAAACTATACAGTCTCAGTTAGTTCTTTATAGCAATGTTGGAATGGGATAGCATAGGAATCAAAGGAAAGATGATGTTGCTTTTATAGAAAGCCTTTAGACAAGTCTTCTTGTAGGAGTTAATTGGCAAACATCCTAGACACTAGAGAGACAAATATTGGAATTGGCAGTGCCTCAGTTTTAATGACACAATGAGAGATATTGATAATTATAATAATAAGCCCAAAAAATTAAGGTACAAATGCCAGACTCAAGTTAGATAATCTGTTGAAAGGATGTTTATTTCAGGAATGATTTGTGTATATAATGATTTGAGGATAAGGGTCTCTGTGGAACTTCAGAATGAGTCTTCAGGTATAGCATCCCAGGTCTATCCAGCATGATAAATTCTGTCATAAGCAATATCAAAATTAATGAATTATGTCAGTATATGTAGACTAGCTATAAGTACTTATTTAGAGTCTGACTTCCATTCCTACATATCCTTCTTAGTTTATAAAAGTTCTTGTACAAGTAACTCAATTTTTCAGAGCCTTAGTTTTACTAGGTGTTAAATGAAAATATCTACTTTCTCTGTCTCTCCAGTTGTTTTGTGTTGTTTGGTTTTGTTGGGACATGAGGTCTTGCTGTTACCCAGGCTGGAGTGCAGTGGTGTGAACACAGCCCACTGCACTCCTGAACTCCTTGACTAAAGGGATCCTCCCATGAGGATCATGCCTACTGAGTAGCTGGGACTACAGGCATAAGCCATTGTACCTAGCTCTCCCCAGACTTTAATAAGGATCAGTTGAAAGCATTTTGCTCAACAAATGTGATCATTGATGCTTATCATTAAGATTCATCAGAAATAGAATGGATCTAAAATTTCTGATATAGCAACAAAAAAGTAAATAAAAAATGTTAAAAAATTCTCTGATTGAAAAGGTCATTACAGCTAATTCTTTGGTGAATCTATTTATTACCATGGCCCTCTCAAGTGATATTTTATGAGGTTGCTGAGCTTTCTTGGCTGCTACATCTTAGGGCAAACAAAAGGTAGGTAATCAGCATTGTCTTGAATCAATATCTCATGTTTAAAATTATCTCTATTGCCAATGAGAAGTCTTTCAAGCAGGAGATGTAAGAAACTTAAGAAATTTTGTACATTTTAGTTTTATACATAATTTTAGTTTTATATGCTTTTAAAAATTTACATTTGTAAACAAAATATATTTTCACCAGTACATTCGGAAATTCTCTAGATAGCACTGCACAGTGATGAGTTTGTTGTATAAAATAAATGTAAAAATGCAACAAAAGTGATCTTCAGAATATACACTTAATGTTTTCCAAGTAAAAGATTGGAGAGAGATGTTTTGTTGTGATATAAGGATTACAGGTAAATTTTATTCAGAGATAAGCACTAATAGTTATATAAAATGTTCTAAGTCATTGTATATGTTGATTACTTTAAGGAAAGAAAGTTATAATTAGCAAAAAAATAAACCCTGTCTTCGGATTAGAATGGATGGTGTTAAAATGTGAAAAAAAGTCAATAAAAATAATTTCATGCATATTTCTAGAGAAAGCTATTGTTATATTTTGATATAAAATGGGTTATGGATAACTTTCATATTTTAATATAAACAAATGACATTAGGGGTTACTTTGCAAAATGTATAGTATTTGTTTAAATGTATGTTTTTATAGCAGCAAAAGTCCAGATAATTTTATAGTTTTTAATGATTACTGTTATTTTTATCAACTAATTACATGTCTTTATGGACAGTTCATTAAGTTTTCATTGATTTTCAGACTTTGCTCTGGTAATTCTCATATTATGCAAAGGTGTATTTTGATGAACTAATTTGTTTCCTTTCCTGTCAGTTTTTTGGGAGTAGGCAAAAAATATGGATGAACTCAGAACATCAAAATGAATTATCTTTGAGAAGTAGAGGTTTAACCGGAAGGCAACTGATTATTTTCCTGTGCTTTGGTACTGGAGAAAACCTGTGCTTTAGCTTTATAAACTTTTCTTATTAGGCATGGTAGAGTCTTAATAATTTCTAATTTTATTTGAAACTTCTATGAGAGAGAGAGAAAACAATTCAGATAATTTGTAGAAACTCACAAAGTTTTGGGTATTTTGAATTTTTTCTCCATTCCTTTTCTGAAACAATCATAGAAAGCTGGAAACAGAAGGAAACTGAAATGCCAGTTAATAAGATCCCCATCCTCATCCTCCATTAGAAAGAAAGAAGAAGAAGAAAGGAGAAGAAGAAGGAAGAAGGAAGAAAAGAAAGAAGAAAGAAGAAGAAGAAAAGAAGGAAAGAATGAATACAAAGAAAGAAGAAGAAAATGAAGGTTAATTGCCCATAGGTGAATAAAATTATCTAGGCCTCCTATTGTTACTATAATACGAGTCCTGGGTTAAAATGCCATGGACTGATGAAAGAAGAAACAGTCATTACTGTTGGTCCAGGCCCAAGTGAGCATTTGGAGGCACTCAGGAGGCTGGCAAATGCCTGCTAAAAAAGTGAATCACAAAAGATAGGGAAGAAAAGGACAGCATTGAAGTAAAGGACTGGCTTATTCTCTGTCAGCTCTTTCACTCTAGTCAGTGTCAAAGAGATGGTGGCTACTTTAACTATTTTACCTACGCTTGTATTACATTTAATATACTTTTTTTGTTTATATTGGTATTATAGTGCTGCCCAGGGTTAATGTAGATCTCATTATTTTAAGCCAGAAGAAAAAAGGGGCCAATTTATGTGTGTTATTTTAGTAAAATGTGATTATAATAGTGTTTCCATCTGGAAGGTCCTACTCATCTTTCAGACCTGTCTCATATACTGGGCTTGGAAATAAGACTAGTACAGCCTAACTAGAAGATAATTTGACAATATAATTCCAAAGATTAATATGTCTAGAAAGTTAGACTGGATCCCTTGACTCACATAGTAGAATAATTACACTTGTAGATATTTAACCTAAAGAAATAATGATGAATACTCTTCATAATGTTGTTATTTATTATTATACATTAAGTTCTGGGGTACATGTGTAGAACATGCAGGTTTGTTACACAGGTATACACAGGCCATGGTGGTTTGCTGCATCCATCCCCCCTTTATCTACATTAGGTATTTATCCTAATGTTATCCCTCCCCAATCCCCCCAGCCCCTGCTATCCCTCCAATAGCTCCCCCACCCCTCAACAGGCCCCAATGTGATGTTCCCCTCCCTGTGTCCATGTGTTCTCATTGTTCAGCACCCACTTATGAGTGACAATATGCAGTGTTTGGTTTTCTGTTCTTCTGTCAGTTTGCTGAGAATTATGGTTTCCAACTTCATCCATGTCCTGGCAAACGGCATGAACTCATCCTTTTTTATGACTGCATAGTATTCTATGGTGTATATGTGCCACATTTTTTTTTATCCAGTCTATCATTAATTGGCATTTGGGTTGGTTCCAAGTCTTTCCTATTGTAAACAGTGCTGCAGTAAACATACATGTGCATGTGTCTTTATAGTAGAATAATTTATAATCCTTTGGGTATATACCCAGTAATAGGATTGCTGAGTCAAATGGTATTTCTGTTTTTAGATCATTGAGGAATCACCACACTGTCTTCTACAATGGTTGAACTAATTTACACTCCCACCAACAGTGTAAAAGTGTTCCTACTTCTCCACATCCTCTCTAGCATCTCTTGTCTCCCAATTTTTTACTGATTGCCATTCTAACTGGTGTGAGATGGTATCTCAATGTGGTTTTGGTTTGCATTTCTCTAATGACAAGTGATGATCTTTTTTTTTTTCATATGTTTGTTGGCTGCACAAATGTCTTCTTTTGAAAAGTGTTTGTTCATATCCTTTGCCCACTTTTGGATGGGGTTGTTTGTTCTTTTCTTGTAAATTTCCTTAAGTTCTTTGTAGGTTCTGGATATTAGTCCTTTGTCAGATGGGTAACTTGCAAAAATTTTTTCCCATTCTGTTGATTGCTGGTTCACTGTAATGATTGTTTCTTTTGCTGTGCAGAAGCTCTTAAGTTTAATTAGATCCCATTTGTCTATTTTGGCTTTTGTTGCCATTGCTTTTGGTGTTTTAGTCATGAGGTCCTTGCCTATGCCTATGTCCTAAATGGTTGGTTTTCTTCTAGGGTTTTTATTGTGTTAGGTCTTATGTTTAAATATTTAATCCATCTGGAGTTAATTTTAGTGTAAGGTGTCAGAAAGGGGTCCAATTTCTGCTTTCTGCACATGGCTAGCCAGTTTTCCCAACATCATTTATTAAACAGGGAATCCTTTCCCCATTGCTTGTTTCTGTGAGGTTTGTCAAAGATCAGATTGTTGTAGATGTGTGGAGTTATTTCTGAGGCCTCTGTTCTGTTCCATTGGTCTATATCTCTGTTTTGGTAGCAGTACCATGCTGTTTTGAGTACTGTAGCCTTGTAGTATAGTTTGAAGTAAGGTAGTGTGATGCCTCCACCTTTCTTTTTTTTCTTAGGATTGTCTTGGCTATGCAGGCTCTTTTTGGTTCCATATGAAATTTAAGGTGATTTTTTTCCGATTCTGTGAAGAAGGTCAATTGTAGCTTGTTGGGTATAGCATTGAATCTATGAATTACTTTGGGAAGTATGGCCATTTTCATGATATCAATTCTTCAACTATGAGCATGGAACGTTTTTTTCAACTGTTTGTGTCCTCTCTTATTTCCTTGAGCAGTGGTTTGTAGTTCTCCTTGAAGAGGTCCCTCACATCCCTTGTTAGTTTTATTCCTAGGTATTTTATTCTCTTTGTAGCAATTGTGAATGGGAGTTTGCTCACAATTGGCTCTCTGTTTGTCTGTTACTGGTGTATAGGAACACTTGTGATTTTTGCACACTGATTTTTTATCCTGAGACTTTGCTGAAGTTGCTTATCAGCTTAAGGAGATTTTGGGCTGAGATGATGGGATCTTCTAAATATACAATCATGTCATCTACAAATAGAGACACTTTGACTTCCTCTTTTCCTATTTGAATTCACTTTATTTCTTTTTCTTGCCTTATTTCTCTGGCCAGAACTTCCAATACTATGTTGAATAGGAGTGGTGAGATAGGGCATCCTTGTCTCACGCCAGTTTTGAAAGGGAATGCTTCCAATTTTTGCCCATTTACTATGACATTGGCTGTGGGTTTGTCATGACTAGCTCTTATTATTTTTTAGATACGATCAATCGATACCTAGTTTATTGAGAGTTTTTAATCTAAAGGGCTGTTGGATTTTGTCAAAGGCATTCTCTGCATCTGTTGAGATAATCATGTGGTTTTTGTATTTGGTTCTGTTTATGTGATGGATTGCGTTTATAGATTTGCATGTATTGAATCAGCCTTGCATCCCAGGGATGAAGCCAACTTGATCATGATGAATAAGCTTTTTGATGTGCTGTTGGATTAGGTTTGCCAGTATTAGAGGATTTTCACATCAATGCTCATCACAGATACTGGCCTGAAATTTTCTTTGTTAGTTGTGTCTCTGCCAGGTTTTGGTATCAAGATGATGTTGGTTTCATAAAATGAGTTAGGGGGCAGTCTCTCTTTTTGTATTGTTTGGAATAGTTTTAGAAGAAATAGTACGAGCTCCTCTTTGTACCTCTGGTAGAATTCGACTGTGAACCTGTCTGATACCGGTCTTTTTTTGGTTGGTAGGCTATTAATTGCTGCCTCAATTTTAGACCTTGTTATTGGTCTATTCACGGATTGAACTTCTTCCTGGTTTAGTCTTTGGAGGGTGTAAGTGTCCTGGAATTTATCCATTTCTTCTAGATACACTGGCTTATGTGCACACAGGTGTTTTTAGTAATCTCTGATGATAGTTTGTATTTCTGTGAAATCAGTGGTGATATCTGCTTTATCATTTTTCATTGCATCTATTTGAGTCTCTCTTTTATTAGTCTGGCTAGTAGTCTATTTTGTTGAACATTTCAAAAACCAGCTCCTGGATTTATTGATTTTTTTCAAGGGTTGTGTCTCTATTTCCTTTAGTTCTGCTCTGATCTTAGTTATTTCTTGTCTTCTGCTAGCTTCTCAATTTATTTGATCTTGCTCCTTTAGTTCTTTTAATTGTGGTGTTAGGGTATTAATTTTAGATCTTTCTTCACTTCTCATGTGGACATTTAGTGCTACAAATTTCCCTCTAGACACTGCTTTAAATGTGTCCCAGAAATTCTGGCACGTTGTGTCTTCATTCTCATTGGTTTCAAAGAACATCTTTATTTCTGCTTTCATTTTATTATGTATCCAGTAGTTATTCAGGAGCAGGTTGTTCAGTTTCCATGTAGTTATGCAGTTTTGAGTGAGTTTATTAATCCTGAGTTCTAATTTAATTGCACTGTGGTCTGAGAAAATGTTTGTTATGATTTTCATTCTTTTGCATTCACTGAGGAGTGTTTTACTTGCAATGACATGTTCAATTTTGGAATAAGGTGCAGTGTGGTGCTGAGAAAAATGTATATTCTGTGGATTTGGGGTGGAGAGTTCTGATGATGTCTATTAGGTCCACTTGGTCCAGATCTGAGTTCAAGTTCTGGGATATCCTTGTTAATTTTCTGTCTCGTTGATCTGTCTAATATTGACAGTGGGGTGTTAAAGTCTCCCACTATTATTGTGAGGGAGTCTAAGTCTTTTTGTAGGTTGTTAAGAATTTGCTTTATGTATCTGAGTGATCCTGTATTGGGTGCATATATATTTAGGATAGTTAGCGCTTCTTGTTGCATTGATCCCTTTACCCTTATGTAATGCCTTTCTTTGTCTCTTTTGATCTTTGTCAGTTTAAAGTCTGTTTTATCAAAGACTAGGATTACAACCCCTGCAAAAAAAGAAAAACTAGCCAGGTGTGGTGGTGGGTGCCTGTAATCCCAGCTACTTGGCAGGCTGAGGAAGGAGGATCTCTTGAACCTAGGAGGTGGAGGTTGCTGTGAGCTGAAATTGCGCCACTGCACTCCAGCCTGGTGACAGAGTGAGATTCATTCTCAAAAATAAAATAACAAAATAAGGCACTTGATGACACAGGAAAATAAAGAAGACTGTAGGTGTACAGGGAAGCAAGGAGAGTTCATTTTATCTGTCCTCAGTTCTTCTGTTATACTTTAAATACATAATATCAGCTTACGTTGTTTTCCTGTGCTGGCTAAAAATTAATATGACCTCCACCCTCACCCAATAAGGTAGGTGTTAATAATATTGTCCCTTGATATGTACATCATCTTCTTTCTGATTTATTGGTTCAAATAAATTTATGGCACCAACTAAGGTTTGTTGGTTATCAGTTGGGAAATTATTTTAGTTGTTCCCAGCTTTCCAGTTACTTGTTATCATTTCATAGCTATGGGATATAAAGCCAGCCAAGCATGTCTGCCTCTTAACCCAGTTACTTTAGTTCCTGGGCTGAATTCATTCCCAGACATGGATGAAAACAAATTTCATTTGAGTTCTCAGAGGGAAGTGCCTCTTTGGTGGGATCCAGAAGAGTTCTAAATAGCAAAATCGTGTTATGAGTAAAGTTTTTGAATGTCCAACAAGTTTGGCAGGATTTCACCTTTCAGTCCCCCATGAGGGTGCTTGTGAGTATAAAATAGGATCTTATGCAAGAGTCTTAAGTTTATTAGTCATATTTACTTACCTTATAAAACCAAAATTATGTCTCTCAATTGTTTTGAAGACAGCTGCAGCTAGCATATCTATCCCTTTGGGTACTCTCAGACTTGGCTTATATTTTCTCAACTTTTTGGAACAGTTTGGATCCTGGCTACCACACTGCTATACTGCAGCAAACAAATTATTCAGAGCATATTATTATTATGATTCATCACAGAGAGGGAACTTCAGATATAGGAAATTTCCAATGTTGTAGGGAATGGAAAACCTTGAAATAGTTTTATAACTAATTTTACTGGGAAGCAAAAATTGAGAATGGAGAGTTGAGTTTGAGACGCTGATTCGTTTCTGACTAGGAGAGTTGATTCTTAGAGGGGAACAGAATAGATGGATCTAAGAATATAAAACTGAGGCTTAACCTGTATCTGGATTTAGAGTCTGGTTTTCTTTTGCCATTAAGAAACAAATACCACTTTTATAGTTAATGTATGTGTCAGGAATGTCATATATTTACAGTTTAAGGATTTCAAATTAGTATTTCCCACTTTCTTCTTTAACATCATTGTAATATTTATTCTCTTTTGAAGTTGGATGTGTTTTTAGGCCAGGGAACAGTAAACTTTTCTGTGAAGAGCCAGGGAGTAAATATTTAGGGGTCATAAAGTCTTTGTTGTAACTACTCAACTCTGTCATTGTGGATTAAATGCAACCAGAGATAATATGAAAATAAATGGGCTGTATTCCCTGGTTTTCATTTCCAGAAACAGGATGTAGGCAGATTTGGCCTGCAGGCTGAAGTTGACATTCTTGGCTTAGGGTCATTTTTAGCTGAGGCTAAAAGATCAGGGATCAATTTTAGATTTTAAATCATTGTTACATTTTTAAAAACATTCTAAACTCTTATACTTTGAATCTTATATTTTACACTTGCAACATATTTTTTAAAGTACCCAAATTTTAAAATATTCTTGAGGTGTTCTAAAACTCAAGTCTAGTTTTTCTTAATATACAAGTAATTTGACAAATGGTTGACTTAGTAACACATCTCTGTATTCTGTGAATAGCCAATGGGAACCTTCTTTTCTTATGAAGTACCTCAATATCTTTATGAATTTTATTTATCACATCAAACCTGAGTTTCACATAGGAAGCTGTCTCTTAAGGTGGCTATTGAGCATATTCACACAATATTGCAAATTACTGATAAAGTCTAATGCCCTGAATCATAATGAGAAAAATTCCTTAATACTAGGCAATTAGGGATTTTCATCTCTACAAGGGATACTAGCCAAATATGATTGCCTAGGCTGTTAGTAGACTAAAGGTCTACTCCTAAAACTTTCATTGTTAGGTTGTATTATATAAAATGAGTCAGTCCATTTACTTTGTCCTAAAAGACCATATTTGCCATGTTTGATTTTCAGACATTCAAATAGACCAACTAACTTCCTTGATCTAATCTGACTTTCAAATTTTGTTGTTTTTCTTTTAATTTTTTACCATTTTGCTTCTCTATCTATCACAATATGAATGCTTTATAACCAAATATTATACTAACAATTGGTTCTTAAAATTGCCAGTTGATGAACTTATAAGGAAATGTCATAGAATATCAGAGGTAAAAAGGACTTAAAAGTTATGTTTCCTCTTTTCTTTTAATGTTATAGGTATTGTCCAGGTTTTACATTTTTTAAAAAATACTGTAGACTAATGGACATTTTGTAATTATGTCACTGCCAGCAAACAATAGATAGAGAACTAAGTTATTTAACACTTATTGAATTCTATTGTAAAACAATTTAAAATAAAGGTTGTTTAATGAAAGTAGGTTATCTGCAACTGTTGGATATTCTACTTCCTGTCACTTTGTATAGTAATAATGGGTTATTTAGAAGTGAAATAAGCACTCACATTCTAAGTTTATTAAACTGAATCACAGCAGATGGGAATTTTCTTACTAAACTTAAAGAATGTTGACTGACGAGGGGAAAAAAAGAAGAGCCCTAATTTTTAAGTTGTGATTTTCTGACATTTATAGTCCTTCATTTATAGTTTACTATATACCATGTTAATAAAAACAAAACAAGACATTGGCCCACCAGGAGACAAAGAGAGGAAACCATACTCTATGGAGAAAATGTTTTGAAAGAGCTACTTTTCATTCCCCATTTATTAATATTCTATTTATATGTAGTGACACCAGTAGGGGTAGTTTCATTGTGAGTAATATGAGAGATTACATTATCTGTAGATAATTTAATAATAGAGAAGTCTACATTTTAAATAATTAATGTGCTGATAATTCTAAACCACATCAATTAATATAATGAAAATATTTCAATTAAAATATCCCATCAAATTCTTTTCTTTTTTTTTTTTTTTTTTTTTTGGTAAGCTTTAACTCAGAGAGGGGTTGGAAACTGTAGTCTATGGACCGAATCCAGAATATAACCTAAAAATAATTTGTGGAAATTTTTTTCCTGTTGTGAGATAAGTACTTATATAATATCTTCAGTTTTGCCTCTTGGCTAACAAAAAGACTAAATAAATTATTTACTGTCTAGCTCTATAAAGAAACAGTGTACCAACCTTCACTCTTTTAATAATTGCTGTGGTTAATGTTTTAGTTTTGTGTGTTAAATATATTTAAAACGTATACCCTTAAGAATTAGTTTTTTTTTTTTTTTTTTTTTTTTTTTTTTTTTGAGATGGAGTCACTCTATCACCCAGGCTGGAGTGCAGGAGCATGATCTCAGCTCACTGCAACCTCCGCCTCCCAGGTTCAATCATTTCTCCTGCCTCAGTCTCCTGGGTAGCTGGGATTACAGGCGCCTGCCACTACACTTGGCTAATTTTTGTATTTTTAGTAGAGACAGGGTTTCACCATGTTGGCCAGGCTGGTCTCAAACTCCTGACCTCAAGTGATCTGCTTGCCTCAGCCCCCCAAAGTGCTAGGATTAGAGGCGTGAGTCACCGTGCCTGGCTAAAATAAGTAGATTTGTATTATTAACATTTTAATAACATTGTTAATTCAGGAAAAAATCGTATAAAATTCCCCCAACATATAAGGATTTGACTACTTGTATTGGTTTCCAAAATAAGTTTATAATGGTTCAGAAACATTTGAACTACCTTCAGTTACTGCTAGTATGTCCAATTGTATAGTACTACATATTCCTATGTTAAAACATTGTGGGGAAACAATGACACTGATTGTAAATCAAA
This sequence comes from Plecturocebus donacophilus, assembly GCA_004027715.1. NCBI lineage: Eukaryota > Metazoa > Chordata > Mammalia > Primates > Pitheciidae > Plecturocebus > Plecturocebus donacophilus. Next base: position 79,384 of record PVKP010004732.1, read on the forward strand.
TACATAGAACCTCAGTTACTTCCATTCTGCCATTCTGTGTGACCACAAAAATGTTGTTTGTAGATGAATAGAGTTAGGCTTAAAGAGTGAACAATTTTCTCTAAAATGAAATGACAGAAGGTGTTCTTACATTGCCAGAAAAGTAAAGATGACAAAGTCAAATGTAGTTATTGCCAGCAAAAACTGGGTATTTGTGCTAGAAAATTGGATCAAATAATGTCAGGGTTTATCATCATTTAGTCTTTTGCTCTGATTTTTGTAGGAGAAAAATGTTAGATGTTGTTAATGACATATAACTGAAATTTATGATGAATTTTCTGGTGAAGATGTTTTAGTAATTTTTTTCAAGTATGAAGCCATTTGAAAGATTCCAAAATCAATTCTAAAAAAGTAAGGCATTCAGTAATATTACAAATTCTGAAATTTGCTGTGAAACAGGATTTTCATATATTTTTACTCAACTTACCATTTAACACTTTTCCTATTTGTGCATCTGTTGCTTCACTGAAACTTTTCAAAATTGGCATCAATAAAAGAGTCTTTTTCTCCAATCAGCTATAAGTAAAGATAGATAGACCAAAGTCTGGATATACTGAACATGAATAAGTGAGGAAGATTCATATCCATGAAGTCATCATTAAACACAATATTGCTAGTATTTATTATTGTGACAGACTGCTATGGTTTGAATGTGTCACCTTCAAAATACAGATGTTCCAACTTAATGAACAATGTAATAGTATTAAGAGGTAAGGTCTTTAAGAAATGGTGTTTAGATCATGAGTCTCTTCCTTCAGAATAGAATGAAGGTTCTCATAAAGGAAGCTTCACAAAGCATTTGAGTTGTTCTTTCCCTTCCAACCCTTCTGCCACAGAAGGACACAGTATTTGTCCACTACAGAGGATGCAGCTTCAAAGTGTCATCTTGAAAGCAGAGAAGTCCTCACAGATGGAGGTGCCTTTATCTTGACTTCCTAGTCTCCAGAATGTGAAAAAAATACATTTCCCTGAATAAACCAGTAACAAGGTCTGAAACTGAGGCAGCAATTAATAACCTACCAACCAAAAAAAAGTCCAGGACCAGATGGGCTCACAGCCGAATTCAACCAGAGGTACAAAAAGGATCTGGTATCATTCCTCCTGAAATTATTTCAAACAATACAAAAAAAAAAAGGAATCCTCCCTAACTCATTTTATGGGACCAACATCATCCTGATACCAAAACCTGGCAGAAACACAACTTAAAGAAAATTTCAGGCCAGTATCCATGAAGAACACTGATGCAAAAATCCTCAATAAAATACTGGCAAACTGAAACCAACAGCACATCAAAAAGCTTATCCATCATGATCAAGTTGGCTTCATCCCTGGAATGCAAGGCTGCTTCAAGATATTGCAAATCTATAAACATATCCAGCGCATAAACAGAACCAAAGACAAAAACCACATGATTATCTCAATAGATGCAGAGAACACCTTCGACAAAATTCAACTGCCCTTTATTCTGGAAACTCTCAATAAATTAGGTATAGGTGGAATGTATTTCAAAATAAGAGCTGTTTACGACAAACCCACAGCAAATATTATACTGAATGGGCAAAAATTGGAAGCATTCCCTTTCAAAACTGGCACAGGACAAGGATGCCCTCTCTCAGCACTCATTCAACACGGTACTGGAAATTCTGGCCAGGACAATCAGGCAAGAAATAGAAATAAAGGGTATTCAATTAGGAAAAGAGGAAGTCAAATTGTCTCTATTTGCAGACACCATGATTGTTTATTTAGAAGACCCCATCGTCTCAGCCCAAAGTCTCCTTCAGCTGATAAGCAACTTCAGCAGTCTCAGGATACAAAATCAATGGGCAAAAATCACAAGCATTCCTATACACCAATAACAGATAGAGAGCCAAATCATGAGTGAACTTCCATTCACAATTGATACAAAGAGAATAAAATACCTAGGAATACAACTAACAAAGGACGTGAAGGACCTCTTCAATGAGAACTACAAACTACTGTTCAAGAAAATGAGAGGACACAAACAGATGGAAAAACATTCCATGTTCATGGTTAGGAGGAGTCAATATGGCGAAAATGGCCATACTGCCCAAAGTAATTTATAGATTCAACACTATCCCCATCAAGCTACCATTGACTTTCTTCACAGAATTGAAAGAAACCACCTTAAAATTCATATGGAACCGAAAAAGAGCCCACATAGCCAAGACAATCCTATGCCAAAACAAAACAAAACAAAAAAACCCAACAACAAGAACAACAAAAAAAGCTAGAGGCATCATGCTGAGTCCTGACTTCAAACTATATTACAAGGCTATAATAATTAAAACAGTATGGTACTGCTACCAAAACAGAGATATAGACCAATGGAACAGAACAGAGATCTCAGAAATAATGCTGCACATCTACAACCATCAGATCTTTGATAAACCTGACCAAACCAAACAATGGGGAAAGGGTTCCCTATTTAATAAATGGTGTTGGGAAAGCTGGCTAGCTGTATGAAGAAAGCTGAAACTGGATACCTTCCTGACACCTTACACAAAAAGTAACTCAAGATGGACAAAAGATTTAAATGTAAGACCTAACACCATAAAAACCCTAGCAGAAAACCTAGACAATACCATTCAGAACATAGGCATGGGCAAGGACTTCATGATTAAAACACCAAAAGCAATGGCAGCAAAAGCCAAAATGGACAAATGGGATCTAATTAAACTAAGGAACTTCTGCACAGCAGAAGAAACTATCATTAGACTGAACTGGCAACCAACAGAATGGGAAAAATTTTTTGCAATCTACCCATCTGGCATAGGGCTAATATCTGGAATCTACAAAGAACTTAAACAAATTTACAAGAACAAAACAACCCTATCAAAAAGTGGGCAAAGGATATGAACAGACACTTTTCAGGAGAAGACATATATGCGGCCAACAAACATATGAAGAAAAGCTCATCATCACTGGTGCTTAGAAAAATGTAAATCAAAACCACATTGAGATACCATCTCTTACCTGTTAGAATGACAGTCATTAAAAAATGAGACAACAGATGCTGGAGAGGATGTGAAGAAATAGAAATGCTTTTACACTGTTGGTGGGAGTGTAAATGAGTTCAACCATTGTGGAAGTCAGTGTTGCAATTGCTTAAGGTTCTAGAACTAGAAATACCATTTGACCCAGCAATCCATTACTGGGTATATACCCAAAGGATTACAAATCATTCTCTTATAAAGACACATGCACACGTATGCTTATTGCAGTACTGTTCACAATAGCAAAGACTTGGAACCAACCCAAATGCCCATCAGTGATAGACTGGATAAAGAAAATGTGGCACATATATACCATGGAATACTATGCAACCATAAAAAGGATGAGTTCATGTCCTTTGCAGGGACATGGATAAAGTTGGAAACCATTATTCTCAGCAAAGTAACAAAAGAACAGAAAACCAAACACCGTTTGTTCTCCTAAGTTGGTGCTGAACAATAAGAACACATGGACACAGAGAGGGGAACATCACACACCGGGGCCTCTCAGGGTGTGGGGGGTCTAAGGGAGGGATAGCATTAGGAGAAATACCTAATGTAGATGACAGGCTGATGGATGCAGCAAACCATCATGGCACATGTATACCTATGTAACAAACCTGCATGTTCTGTACATGTACCCCAGAACTTAAAGGACATTATAAAGATAAAAAATACATTTCTTTATAAATAACCCTGTGGCAGGTATTTTTGTTACAGCAGAAGAAATGAACAAAGACACAGATCAGTGTATAAGATTTCCCTTAGTTTGTCAAAAAACCATTAATTAAATTAAAACTAGGAATCAGTTAGTGGGAGTGTAAATCCGTTCAACCATTGTGGAATACAATGTGGCAATTCCTCAAAGATCTAGAGGCAGAAATACTATTTGACCCAGCAGTCCCATAAGTGGGTATGTACCCAAAGGAATGAAAATCAGTCTATTGTAAAGATACATGCACCCGTAAGTTCAGAGCACCACTGTTCACAATATCAAATACATGAAAGCAACCCAAATGTCCATTAATGATAGACTGCATAAAGAAAATGTGCTACATATATACCATGGAATATTGTGCAGCCATAAAAAGGAATGAGATCAGGTCCTTTGCAGGGACATGGGTGGAGTTGGAAGCCATTATCTTCAGAGAACTAGCCCAAGAACAGAAAACCAAACAGTGTTCTCACAGGTAAGTGGCAGCTGAACAATGAGTATACATGGTCACATGGAGGTGAACAACACACACTGAGGCCTGTGGCAGGGGAGGGAGGAGAGAGAGCATCAGAAAGAAGATCTGATGGATGCTGGGTTTAATACCTAGGTGATAAAATCATCTGTGCAACAAACCAGCATGGCACACATTTACCTGTGTAACAAACCTGCATATCCTGCACATGTATTTCAGAACTTGGAGGAAAAAAAATTAATTCAATACTTTTTCTTTTTTTGGTTTAACAACTTAAATTTTTTTTTTACCAGGAATTATATATGTGTATATATAAGATACATATATTTATGATATACATAGATACAGACTTAGAAAATTCAACAAAAACAAATTTTCAAAATCCTCAAGTATTTTTCCTGTTAATTCTTTATTTTGTATCATAATTTATTACTAAAAATAATTTTGTTTTATGGAAGAGGGTATTGTTTAAAAGTCATATGTTCCAGGTACAAAATATGGCAGGCTTGTCCCTGCTCTCATATGTACAGACATTATAAAAAAGAAAAAGTCAATCTTTTTAAGCTTATATTGCTACTTACTATCTCATACTATGGTTAATCACACTTTATATTTCCATATCTTCTTTGGCTTTTTTATGTGGCTACTCATTTTGGCTTAATTTGACCCACATAATGCAGTAAAACTACTAATTCTGAACAATGAGAAAAAAGAAAACTAATAAATGTAGGCCACTTATTAATTTGATTTTCAATTGGTGAGAACTTAGAATTTCAGCTTTAAAAATATATTGCATAGAGCTGGGGTGGTGAATTATCTTCTCTTGATGTTTACTTTCAGTGAAGAAAGAGATATGAGCAAAATGATCCTGGTCCCCTCTCGATTTTGAGGCATTCTTCCCCTGGAAGAGGGAGTTGTAGGGAGGAGATATGAAAAGGAAGGCACAAGCTAGTTGTTAAGTTTGAAGCATAAACTGGGCATGTATAGCATACCACTTACTCCTTTTCTCTGGTGCCTGGATCTGGTGCCCTAGAACAGCCCTCTCTTTGCCTTTATTATTATAAATCTGCCTATTTCTAACCAGCACTGCCATGATTGAGAAGCTAAATTGGCGTAATTCTGGTATTTAGGATTAAGGAAACCCATTTGTCTTTGAAATTAATTTCCACTCCTCAATCTGGGTTTAATGATGGTAATGCAGTGGTAAAATGTGCTCTACTCCGTAGTCTTACTTCCAAATGAATTCAGAATTTGAGTGAAGATGGAAATGCAATTTACTAGGCTGCCTCAGAGAATGAATAGTGAACAACTGTATTAATTTTGTGGGATATATGTTAAATATCCTTTCAGCATATAATTTTACATTTTGAGGGGGTTGTGCTAATGCTAATAACAATGGAAAAATTTAAAGAGCAATTTGAAAATTTTGGTTGGTAATGTAATACAAAGTAAAAAATATGTAAAAAATTTACTCTGAAAAATGAGTTCTTAGAAATTTTCACTGCAGATTGTTCTTTATTAACTGCTCACTGTCATTTGTACTCTAATTAGAAAAACTAAGGATAATAATATCTTTATGTTAATTCTACTGCTGTAACTTAAGAGCAGTAACTTTAAAATTTATTATTCAAATCTGCTTTCTAAATACTGGACTATTTGCCTTATATTTGAAGCATGTAATTTCACATATGAATTTATTAACTTCATAAAAATTAATAGAAAAAACAAGGATAATTTTATACTATATACCTCTGATATCTTAATAGGTTATTTTCTTTTTAAAAAATATACTTTAAGTTCTGGGATACAAGTGCAGAACATGCAGGTTTGTTACATAGGTATACGTGTGCCACGGTGGTTTGCTGCACCCATCAACTAGTCACCCAGGTTTTAAGCCCCATATGCATTAGGTATTTGTCCTAATGCTCTCCATCTCCTTACCCCCAGACAGGCTCTGGTATGTGATTTTCCCCTCCCTGTGTCCATTTTCTCTCCTTGTTCAACTCCCACTTATGAGTGAGAACATGCAGTGTTTGGTTTTCTGTTCCTGTATTAGTTTGCTTTGGATGATGGTTTCTATCTTCATCCATGTCTCTGCAAAGGACATGAACTCATTCTTTTTTATGACTGTATAGTATTCCATGGTATATATGTACCACATTTTCTTTAACCAGTCTAACATTGATAGGCATTTGAGTTGCTTCCAAGTCTTTGCTATTGTGAATAGTGCTGCAGTAAACATACATGTGCATATGTCTTTATTAGTAGAATGATTTATAATCCTTTGGTTATATACCCAGTAATGGGATTGCTGGGTCAAATGGGGCTTCTGTTTCTAGATCGAGGAATTGCCACACTGTCTTCCATAATGGTTGAACTAATTTACACTCCCACCAACAGTGTAGAAGTGTTCCTATTTCTCCACATCCTTTCCAGAATCTGTTATTTTCTGACTTTTTAATGATCGCCATTCTAATGGTTGTGAGATTGTATCTCAATGTGGTTTTGATTTTCATTTCTTTAATGACCAGTGATGATGGGCTTTTCTTCATGTTTATTGGCAGCATAAATGTCTTCTTTTGTAAAGTTTCTGTTTATAATTTTTGCTCACTTTTTTGATGGGTTTTTTTTTTCTAAATTTGTTTAAGGTCTTTGTAGATTCTGAATATTAGACATTCGTAAGATGCATAGATTGTGAAAATGTTCTCCCATACTGCGGATTGCCTTTTCACTCTGATGTTAGCTTATTTTGCTATGCAGAAACTGATGTGAAGAACCTCTTCAACAAGAACTACAAACCACTGCTCAAGGAAATAAAAGGGGACACAAAATAATGGAAAAACTTTCCATGTTTATGGATAGGAAGAATCAATATCATGAAAATGGCCATACTGCCCAAAGTGATTTATAGATTCAATGCTATTCCCATCAAGCTACCATTGACTTTGTTCACAGAACTAGGAAAAACTACTTTATCTTTCATTTGGAACCAAAAAAGAGCCTGTGTAGCCAAGGCAATGCTAAGCCAAAAGAAGAAGGCTGGAGGCATCATGCTACCTGACTTCAAACTATACTACAAGGCTACAGTAAGCAAAACAGCATAGTATTTGTACCAAAACAGAGATAAAGACCAACAACAACAACAAAACAGAGCAGAAACCTCAAAAAGAACACCACACAACTACAACCATCTGATCTTTGATAAACCTGACAGAAACAAACAATGGGGAAAGGATTCTCTATTTAATAAATGGTACTGGGAAAACCAGCTAGCCATATGCAGAAAACTGGAACTGGACCCCTTCCTGACACCTCATACAAAATTAACTCAAGATGGATTAAAGACTTAAACATAAAACCATAAAAACTGTAGAAGAAAACATAAGCAATACCATCCAGGACACAGGCGCGGGCAAAGACTTTATGACTAAAACACCAAAAGCAATTGGAACAAAAGCCAACATTGACAAATGGGATCTACTATGTTCTTCATTTTCTATATATTTTGAGCCATTTAATTTAATATGGTTAAAATGTTATCAAGTCATTACATAATTAAAATAGTATATATTTATGAATTTTGCTTGAAAATAATATATATCAAGTTAATGTTAGACACACACCTTTTAAGGTCCCAGAATATAATAGCAAAATATTTTAAAAATATTTTTTATAGTACCCAGTGTAATTTATATGTATTTTTTATTGATGATGAGAATAATGCTGTTTTTAAGTTAGAGAAAAATACACACATATATATAGATATATATATCAAGATATCAGATATCTTTTAAGATATTTTTCTTTTAAACTTGAATGAAAAAACTCTTTTATCAAACTTCTCATAGGAAAAATGGCTTATAGACACAGTAAGCAAGATTTTTCTAATGATATATTCAAGGCAAAAATTTTGCTAAAATTGAATGAAACCCCCAAACTGAAACTTTACAAGGGTGTCAGGTAAACTGTATTTAAGCAATATTTATAAAATCATTCTACTATGATGGCATTAGGATTATAAAGAAATTAAAGACTGCACAGAAGAGTGAACAGGTTTAGAGAAAGTGGAATTTACTACTAATGTAGGATCTATTTTAAAGCAGACTTATTGTTAGTCAACAAATTCCACGTATAAACTTCATCCCTTCTCTTGGTCTAAAACGTTTTTTTCAGTAATCCTTTTTAATATTAGTATTCCTTTGAAGCTTAAACAAGGCAGTTAAATAAATGGTACTTTATTGGCAATAAATAATTATAGAACTTGTAGTACATACTGCATTAAAATATGTTTAAGATTTATTTATGGTACCTACAGTGTGTTATTAAAAGTGAGATAAGTGTTTCTCAGGTATAGCTCAAATATTGAGAAAAATCCATGTTGGAGCAAGTAATAAAATATATAGTGTTCTCCTGGTATATCAGAGGTGAATGAATGCTCCTGCATCCCAGAGTAGCATTTCTTAGCATCTAATTAGGCAGATAATGAATTGTGACAATTACAGTGTTTGGGCTGTTCCTTATTGCAGATTCTGAAAGTTTCATCCCATGTGCTTTCCCTTGATGACACCTCCTAACATCCACCACAGTCAAGCCTAATTGACGTTTACTGCTTAATTATTCCACATTCCTCCTTTTGTATGCTTTTCATCACACAAATGATCCTATTATAACCTAGAATTTTAATTATCTGTGGCTATGCTTATTTCTCCCACTTGCTAAATTGTGAAATGTAGTGACCATGACATTCATTTTTATGTTTTCCATATTATTTAGTAATTGTACTCAGCTCATCATCAGAGTTGATTTTACTCCTAATACTTCTGAATATGTAAACTGGAAAAGGCAGAAAATATAAAATTCAGATTGGCATGCTTTTGTGACTTGCCAGGACTTTCATAGAAGCAGGCAAAAATAGAAATATAATAGAAAAAATAGCAGGAGGTAGAATCAGCACAGCAGAAATATGATAAAATAAGACGTAGTGTAGCTGACAATGAAACTACTACTTAAGATATGTGTGTGCATCTGTTTTAAGTGTCAGCAGAGATAACAGCTCTGGCTTTCTAAGAAAGACTGAAGAGTAGGGATGGAATGAATTGCCCAGCAGGGCACTTAAAGTGAATCTGTTTACATGCTACTTATTTTGTTTTTCTGTAAAGGGTCCTTGGTGATATTTAGTCTGCTTATTGCTAGAAACAGAAAACTCCCCTGATAATGTCTTAAATATATATCACATTTAGACCCAAATTCATGAGTAGATGGTAGCACTGAGGTTTATCTGAACATTGGTGATTTTCAGCATTTTTTTCTTATATACTTCTTTTTGTCTCCTTTTAAACTTTCTACCTTTCTTCTCCCATACTTATTGTTTCCCTTCTCTCTCTGTCTCTGTCTCAGTTCAGTTTCCCTCCTCCTTTTTCTCTCAAGTCTTAACACCTATGGATATATGTAAGATATGGATATATGTAAGATATGGATATATATAAACTGAGTTTGCTGGATGTACTTACAAGATTTAAAATTCTGGAACCTGGCAGTTTTTGATAGCATTTTATTCCATTAATGCTGGTTCTACAGATGGAGGTGCTACCTGAATGGTACTCTAAACCTATGTTTGCTGCCATGTTATGTCTCTGCATAGTCCCACTCTTGGTATCAGGTCTAGGTTTTAGAAAAAAAATATGATTGTGATTCACAAACACCTGCAGGTTTGCTGGTGGGAATGCATTGGTGAGGTCCTTCTGGAAAGAAATTAGGCAGTACTTAACAAAACTGTAAATGCACTTACCTTTTGATGAAGTGATACCAGTTCTACAAATCTGTGCTGCAGATACACCTCCAACAACATAAAAATTCATGCATAATGGGTAATTCATTGCAGCATTGTTTATAATTTTAAGAGAATGGTTGAATAAACTGTAAAACATACATGGCAATGTCTTTATTTTAGATTGGTTCCTAGGTTACATGATAAGTGAAAAAAGGAAAGTACAGAAGTATGCTTGAAATATGCTATTTTTCAAGTAAGAAAGAAAATACACATCTGTTAATTTTTTGTAAGAAGGAGGGCTGAGTGGGAAAGAAGTGAAAATGAATGGGGAATGGAACCAAGTTAGTATGAGAATGAGGAAGGAATAATGCTACTTGGGAGTCTAACATTTTGCATTGTTTTCACTCTGAAAAATCTAATAATGCTCATTTTTCCCACTCCCCAAATAAATAATAAAAATCAAGCTGAAGAAGGAGAAAGCCCCACAATCAAAACAGGTAGTAATAAGTGAATCTTTCTATATATTAGAGATGAATAATTTAATCATCAACTGAAGGGGATAGGAAAGCAAAGAACTCACCTCAGTAACTTTGAAAAGTAAATAACTGGACATTGTAAGACTAAAGACAAAGTGAACTGTACAGAATTACTCTACTTAGTAAATTTATTTTTCACATGGATATGGGTTAATAAACAATTTTGTATATGCTAGGTTTAAACAAAATAGAGAATATATTTAAGATAATATTGTCTAGTTTTTTCATTGTCAGAGAAAGAAGTTTTAACAAAGAAGGAAGACTGGGAAGAAATTTATGGTAGATTAGAATTGGAGATATTAGAATGAATTCATATGTAATACCCATGTGCATATATATACATACAAAAATAGATATAAAAATAACTAAATTTGTGTCTTTTAGGGTTAGTATATGTATACATGTATATATATATTTACCCATACTCACAGACCTATATATATTTCTTTGCTCTGTCTGCTGAGATAGCCAAAGGGTAATAATATTTTAGTGGTAATGAATACACCTAGCACCCATATTTTGGTTTCTGAATCCCATGGTCTAATTAAGGAAATAAGAATTCTCAAAGCTCTTTGCAGAAGTTGTTGATTCCAGGGCTTGAGCAGGGGAAATGTAAGGTGGACCTGGACTATTTCATGATAATAGAAAACTATAAAGTGGCTGGCAAATAGGATAACATTAAAAAGACACAGAGCTTGTAATGGCCAAAGGTAGAAAATGTGAGCAACAAAATAATGGTAGTATTGTATTATAATGCATAATCCACAGAATAAAATAAATAACCGTGAGTTCAGATTGATAAATAAATAAGTAAATAAATAATTGATGGTGAAAGGATTACTTGCATAAGAATGTCAATTAATAAATTTAGAAGGAATGAAGGATTCATGAAATCATCAGTAGGCAATATTGTTACAGGCAGGATCTAATTAATGCTAAAAATCAGTCAGTAAAAGTTTGAGAAGAATAGAATAATAACATTATCTCAGTAATGTCTCCCAGATATTTATCAATAAAAAGGTAACTTTACAGGGAAAAATAACTCCTTAACCAAGTGACTAATGTTAATGTCATCAGTAAGTATGATACACAGAAAACACTCTATTTCTATGGCATTCTTGCTGAAAATATACACTCTTACCCTAATTTTAGGAAAACATTGGATGAATTTAAGTTTAGGTCCATTTTCCAAAACACCTGACCAGTACTGAAAAGCATTAAGGTCACGAAAAACAAGGCAAGATTGAGAATCTCTCACAGCCTGGAGGAGACAAGAAGACACAACAAACTCCCATGTAAGATCCTGCAATGGAACAGAAACAAAAAGACATCTGGGGGGAAAAGCTGGTAATATTATGTAAGATCTGTGGTTTAGTTATTAACATTTTACCAATCTTTGACATCTTGGCTTGATAATTCTATCACGTGTAAACATAATACAGTACAAAATATTACACGATACATTGACATTCCAGAAAACTGGATTAAGGTATATGTAAACTTTCTCTACTATTTTATAGTGTCTTGCATGTCTAAAATTATCTTGAAGTAAAAAGTTAAAGCAATTATAAAGGCTAGAATTAGAAAAAACCTGAAGATTATTTGTCAATATAGGCATAATTCAAAATAAACTATTGAGTGAACAAAGTAATTTGCAGGAAAAATAGTTTAAATCTATAAAGAGTACCACGTATTATAATTGGGACATATCTATGCAGTACAAAGGGGAGTGATAAATAATAACTTTAGAAGAGTTGTTACTTATGGAAAGCAAGAAAGGAGAATAGGAGCTGAAAGGAATCCAAAGGATACTTAACTGTAATGTTTTATTTTCTTAAAAAAAAGTAAGGTGAATGTGGCAAATGTTAGGATTTTATGAATCTGGATGGCAGTTTCTGTAAGCTTAAATTATTCTGAATAAAAATATTAAAGAAAATGCAATGTATTAAGTAGGCTCCTTTAAATAAATGAAAAAACTTGGCTGGGATCCCTACATTGATAGAAAGCGTTTTGAAAGTTCTCTTACTTAGTGGTGTTTTGCAGTAAAAACAAGACCTGATTTTTACTTTTTCATTTGAATTTTATACTAAAAACCACTATTTTATGATTTTAAGTATTTATATCTACATATAATGTACACACAAATATAAAATGCCTTGTCTCTATAGTCAATTACCTAGAGTAGAAATCACACACTATTGTCCTATGGGTTAAATTTGGCCCATACAGTGTTTTGTTTGGCCTGTGTTGTGTTTTTAATAAAATTAAGCCAACATTTAAACATTTAGATGTTTTACTTAGAGAACCAGACTTCTGGCTTCTTGTGAATAGAAAACAAGAGGCTGACAGCACTGGCTCTGTGCTCTGAATGGCCTGGAGTACATGGTGGTAGCCCCATTTGGACAGGTTTGAGTGTTCCATTCACTAGAGCCCCCACTATTCATACCAAGTATGTATCTGCACCTACATTTGTCATTTGATGTCTTGATTTTACCTGCTTGACTTTGGGACCTAGAAGTTTGAGATATTTGTGTTCTAATGTAAAACATTGGCTTTTCTTTTTTGGAGAAACTTGTATGAGTGTGTGTGTTGGTGTGTTAAAGCAGTAGGTTAAAAAAATGTGAGCTATATCTTTTTTCCTAATTTGATTTTCTCAAATACTCTAAGTAAACAGACAGATTGGAGTAAGTAACCTGAACATAAGACTGACCTTAGAAAGACTTACTATTGCAAAACCAATTACACCAACAATCCCTAAAGCTATCTAAACAAGATCAGCTGAACGTCCCTCTAATGAATGCAAAAATACAGTACTGTCTAATTTATCAAACTCTGGATCATATTTTTCTCTAGTTCTTATTTCCTCTTTTTACTTCCTATGAGTTTCTTGATCAGAAGCAATGATGTGTGAAATACTGTGATGGTGGATAAGACATTCTATAAATCCATGAATGGTAGTTTTAATAGAAGTATTGCATGGCAGGGAAGGAAATCCATGTACTGGGTGCCTGTTGCAATAAGTAAGAAATGCTGTCTCTTCCATGATAGAAATTGTCCAGTGAGTTCAACCTGCTTATAGGTAGTGTGCTGATCATCCTGGGGAATGGTATCATATTGGGGGTTCATGGTTTGGTCTTTGCTGCTGCTGCCATATTGGGCATTACATGTTGGTCATAGCCTCATGGCTATGGCCTTGGTAAGTGTAAGTCCATGTTGTTGAACCCATGATACCAGGATCACTTTGTTTGTGAGCCCATTGGGCAGTGACAGGAATAGCTGGGAAAAAGGCTGACCACTATCCATCGAACTCATTATTGTATCTCTTAATTATTAAAATGTTCCCTTGCTGAGGTCACCCTTTGATGAGCATTCACATGGGACGCAAATACTTCATGTTTTTGCCCATTTAGAGAGGTGTATCTACATATCTCTTCTCCAGATTTGTCACCGATTTTGTAATCATGTTCCCTCAAAGCAAGGTGCACTGCCCCAAATTCTGCCCACTTGGAGGATTTTCCTTCACCACTGTCCTTTAGTAATACACCAGGGAAGGGCTGCAGTGCTGCAACTGTCCACTTTTAGGCAGTACCTGCATGCTGTGCAGAACCATATGTAAACCAGAACCTAGTCTTCTGTTTCTCTGCCTACTGATCATTGGGAACTCCCCATGAGCCCAGAAGTGCAGGCTGAGAGAAGGCAGTGTAGCAAGAGGGGTACTCAGAGGCATTTGGGCCAATTCTTCATGTAATTTACTTGCACTTTTAGGGCCTGCTCAGGTCCCGTCATGAATATACCACTTCCATTTGATGTTGGAGTACTGTTGTGCATGCCTAACTGTGTGACTTGGTGATCAGATAACCCCCAGTCCATAATGGGCAGCTCAGCTCATATGGTAACTTGGTAGCCCACAGCCAAATGTTAAGTTTCTGCTAAAGCCAGGAGGTGTCTTGCAATAAAAAGAGTAATTATGTATAGATGATGGCAGATCTTTGCTCCAAAAAGCTAAAGGCCTGAACTGTAATTCACTTATGGGGGCCTCCTAAAGGCTCTAACCAGTATCCCTATCTTCCACCAATACTCCAAGCATCATTGATTCTATTGGATCATGATGCTATGTGATCATCATTGATTCTATTGGATCATATAGCCCAGAGCAGCCTGGATTTCTTGCAGAAGTTTCTCTTGTTTTAGACCCTACTCAAGACCAGTAATTTTTTTGGTCACTCTGTAAATAGGCCAGAGTAACTCACCAAAATGAGAAGTATGTTGCCTTCAAAATCCAAATAGATTCACAAGTAATAGTGCCTCTTTTCTTGGTTGTAGAAGGTGCTCTATGCAACAACTTACTGTTCACCTTTCTAGAAGTCTTAACTAAACTTTACCCATTCCTCTGGCCCCCTAGAAATTTCACTGAGATAGAGGGCCTCTGAATTTTGGTGTTTTATCACTCATCTTCTAACGTGCAAATGTTTTACCAATACGTGTAGAGCAGTTTCTACCTCTCTCACGCAAAAATCCAATCAGCATAATGTCAGCAACCATCATAGACAATGAAAAGGAGAACCTTAGGCAAGGTGTTCATGGTCCTTACTTTGAAAAGCAAAATTTACAACCAAAATTCTAATGCTTGTATCAACTTTTGGAATTCCAAAAAATTAAAAAATATGCTTAGGTTATGAGTCAAAGTTAACCCCACTGACATGAGTTGTACAGATACTGGTGTCAGAAAAATTGTTGAAGGACATACTTCTTTAAAAACAAAATAGTTTGATCTTCTTTAACCACAAGTCAATTACATTCTGAAATAATTTTATACCCTAAATGGTGACACTTAATTGTATATTAGAGGATATGGGGGAATATTCTTTTACATATTTTCCTATGGAAAAAACAGTGCTCCAAACTGAATTGGAATCTTTCCCAGAGACAAACTATTGAAGTGGGATCAAATAAAAAATTCTAAATCACTGGATAGATTTGTTTAACTTGTGAGCAAATTATCTACTAGGATAAGTTTTTTCCTATTCAGTGGGTAAAAATAACATAGAGAGAGAGATCCAAGATGGCTGATTAGCAACAGCTCAGGAATGTAGCTCCCAGTGAAAGCACAGAGAATGAGTGGACGCCGCACTTTCCAACGAATTTTTGTTGCCCACAGACCAGGAGAGTCCCGGCAGAGAAGCCACACGGGTCGCCAGCGC